>VWYK01118846.1:0-11150 GCA_013399775.1 Semnornis frantzii | reverse complement strand
TGTTCTAGTGGGAGATGTCCCTGACTATGGCAAGGGGGTTTGGAACTGTATGGTCTTTGCGGTCCCTCCCAAACTAAACCATTCTATGATTCTATAACCTGATCTAGGCATACCTTCATTAGCAGGGGTGCTGGACTAGCTGATCTCTGGAGGTCCTTTCCAGCCTCTACCGTTTTGTGATTCTATGATTCAACTAGCAGTCAGACATGCAGCGTTTGGGCTGCTCAGTTCTAATTAATCTGTGGCTAGTTCTGATTGCCTGCTGCGAAGACAGCATGGGCTGAAGAAGGTAAATGTTTCCTTCTTTTTGCCTCGTACGCTTACATGATGCCATGCATAATTCAGGAGTGGTTGTTGTGGAACTGCAGAGTTTAATTTGAGCTAAGCTTCTGTCACGAACTGCTGCATGGTACAGACTCTGTGTGGCTCTGTAAGTACCCTCTGGTTTAGGACAAGGCTGCAGGCCAGGCTCTGATGGTCACAACCTTCTTCCGCCCAGCATTAGCAGCTTGCAAGGCTACGTATGTGGGTGTGTGTTGGTGTGAAGCATTCAGCACTTTTTCTCATCTTCTGCCAGGATCAGCTGTTCTGTCCCAACCCCAACCTAAAGCTACCACAGAAATAGGAGTTTCTACGGAGCTAGTCCTCTGGCAGCCCCAGCCCTGACCTGCCATTTGAACCACTCTGCATACATAACTTTTGTCTTCCTACCCTACAGTTCATTAGACTTTAAACTTACAAAACTTAAGTGTTTATCGAGAAGAGAACCATCTGGTAGGCTGTGGATGCTTCCAGCTGAGTGGAGCTCATTATGAAGAAGCATTATTGAGGGGAATTAAAATATTGCTTTGTAAGGAATACTTTTTCCTACTCTGTGGTGTGTTAAAAAAAATCAGTACATGAATTTTAGGGTTTTCTTTTGTGCTCGATCTAACTAATACCTCATCTCATATTTGTCATCATGCAGAATTCCACAGTATTTCAGAAACCTGTGAAAGTATTCTGTGAAAATATCAGAGTTTCAAAATAGGAAAGGAAAATGAGTTGAAACTACTTGCAGGTCTTTTTGCTGGCTATGACATAAAAGAGGAAACTTAGAAATGAATTCCTACAGGCGTACCTTTTTGTGTAGTCTAGTGGCATGAGCCTAGGATTGAGAGCCAGCAACATGTGTTCTGGTTCTGTCTGTAAAATTTCTTCTGTGGCCTTTCGTCGACTTTCGTTTCCAGGTGTTTAGAATAAGCTGAAGAGGTATTTTGTAACCACTTCACGAGAATACTAAAATAGTTTGGATTGTCTGTACTGCTGTATTCTTCATTGTATTTGTAGCTATGTTCATAACTGTGATACCAACTTCTGGGCATGGATGACACATTCATAACATAGGTTGTGAAACTATGAACTATGGCTATGGGGAGTAGCCGTAAGTGCAGAGTATGGAGGATGAGAGATGTGATCTCTCAGCCCTTGGATTTCAGGGTTTCCTGTAGTTTATGTACTTATGTCTTCCCTTCAATCTAACTGTTGCTGATAGATATTAAGAGAATGAACTATATTTGGCACTTATGTTTTAGTCTTCTGTCATTTGCCTCTAGGGTTCAGACATGAAGATTTTTCTGCAATTTTACTTTTGTTTGTTTGTTGCGTTGCTTGCTCTGTAAGTATCAGAAATTGGACATAGCTGGAGAGCTGGTGAGTGGAAGGAAACACACTCAGTATGTATATTTTCACCTAGGAATTTTGTGCTTTCTGAGGTGTAAATATGTCTGCTTCTATAACTCAGATCAGAATTATTTCCGGATTTGGTTTGTGGAAAGATTTTGTTTTGTAAAACCAGTTGGCAGAAACTTAGTGTTGGAGAGGACTGAAGGAATATTTTACCTTGTTCTGCAGTTAAAGGCAATGCTTCACCTACTCAATGGACCCTGCTGCTTTCACAGCTAATGGATGCCTCAGTCACTTCTGTCCTCTGCCTGTGGCATGCAGCACTTTATTTGTCCCTGATTTGAGCTGAAGTCTGAGGCCTTGGTGAAAGGTATTGGATGAAGTCTGAGGACCCTGGAGCTAGAGCAGGTGACATTGTAGATATATGTAGACATAGTCTATCAGTGGGAAGGTAACACTTTGGATGGTGTTAATTATTGTTCACAGGAGCAGTAATTCTCACCTGTGCCAGACTTCCTTGTTTGTCTGTGTAAAAAGCATTCCTCTTCATCACCAAACTGATGGATGAGTCTGGACTTTCCACTTGGTTTCTCGTGTGAATGCTTAACTCATGTGAAGTGCTTTCTCTTAAGACAAGCTGAAGAGCAACAAAATGACTTCTCGTGTGTTTTAATCTTCTCCAAATGTTTTGTCTCAGACCTGTCTCAGCTCTTAGTTCCTCTTCTTGTAGACATAGCCAGCCTGTAGAATCCATTATTCTCCTCTGGCAGTGAACCTTAATACCAGGACTCCATAACACTTACTTGTTAATGGTTGATTAATGACTTGTAGATAATAAAGCTCCTATCTGAAGTTAGCAAACATCTGTGAGGGATTTATATGAATCCTCTCACCTCAGCAGCTGGTTCACCTCAATATTGCTTGAAATTAATGAACAAGCGCAAAGTTTAAAAGGGCAGGAAATACTTAGAAGCACAAGTCAGCTTGCATTATTATACTGCTTTATATGTCAGGTGTCCGGTTTATATATAGGGCACTTTTTATTATAAAATGTGGTGGCACCCACTTTGGACAAACTTACTGTAGGGCATTTTAAAGTTTATTGGTTGTATTTATTCAAAGAAGCCATTGTGACACCTGGAGATGACTATTTAGCATTCAGAGGGCTAAGGTTTTTTTAATGGTAGCATGTTTGTAGCTGTGATGGCATGAGGATGTGAGGTGAGATGATCTAGCTGGAAAAAGCAGTTGCTGGTTTGCACCATTGTCCTCTTCTTCAGTGCTGAAAGAGAAGCACATGTGAAAGTCTTGTCTTTTTCTCCAGATATATAATTTGGTTTGATGAAAATTAAGCCTTCCTTATAAACCTCACCTTGCCATGTCAGTTATGTAAAGGGAGTTAGAAGATATTCAGCCTACAGAAGAATTCTGGGATAGCTGTATGGCACAATGGTGCAAAGATGTTGCAGTTCCCGCCTCACTCAACTGTAACTGCAGGCAGCAGAGGAACATAGTAAATAGTACAGATACTGTAGTGAAATTTGAGCCCTTGCTTCCAAAGACATAAAAATATGCAGAACTATTCATTGCATCCTTCTTGCTTCTCTTCCATGTTTTCTGTACAGCTTCTCTTTTCCTCACAAAAGAGTGATAAATAGGCATGTAATGACTGTTTCGTATCATCAGATGTCCTCTTTGGAAACACTTTGAGAGAAGTTATTCTAGACGTACATTGTAAAAGTAAGCATTTGATATTTTTCTTGGCTAATACTAAAATGCAGGGAAAGTAAGTTTGGTTGTGAATTCCATTAATGTGTATGAAATCAGTGAAGGATCCAAATTAGTTATATTTGGTCCTGGACCTGTTCCACAGTTGTAATTTTCCTCTTACATTTTCTTGATGTCCTTTAATGAAAACTGCACAAGTTACTTAATGATATACTTCAGTGCAACACAAATTATAGGCTTGAGACAGAAATATCTGTCTCGTAATCTCAAAATAATTGATACAGAATAATAAAGATTTGTTTGAAGCCAGATTTTCAACCTTCGTTCTGCTGTGCCTCAAAACAATTTTCACATGTGACAAAACCCAAGCTACCAAGTTTCTGCTCTGCACTGCTGGACTTGTGATTCCATCTCAGATTTTCGCAGAGACGGACAAATTCTGTGCTGCAATCCCTGGCAGCTTCCACTTTCCTAATGCATATCTCATCATATTTTTGAAAGTGATATTTTTACATGCTGAAACTCATTAATATAGTTTCACAGTTTCTGACTCTCCGTGACTATTTTTAGATACGTGTCTGCAGACTAAAGGTGCTAAAATATTGGAAATGAAGTTACTCTTTATATTACAGTGTGAAGCATGTTTATGATATTATTTTGGCGAACACTAGAAGCAGGAACTGTTTTAAAAAAATAATTAAGCATAAGTTTTAAAAGGTTTCATAAACAAATCTTTAAAGAACCTGAAAAGAAAATACCTAAAAAGTCATCCCCACCCAATTTTATTATATGGATTTTATGTTTGAAAAAATTAAAGGTGAAAAACTGAGGATTTAATGAGTTTCCAGGGTGGGTTTTTTTCCTCCTCTTCTGTATGTGAAAGCACTGTTATGCCATTCACAAAGAAGCTGCTCTTCCTTCTCCCAGTACACATACAGTAAGTGATTCTGGCATGTTATCTTCCAGGGGTCCCATGCCAAATGCTAAATATCCCAAATAATGAAGATCATGTGTGTAATCTAGTAATGCATTCCACTTGGCACTAGTCAAATACAGAGTGTTCCTAAAGTCTTGGACATTGTGTTTTCAGGGTTTAGTCAGAAGACATGTGGATGATCCAGGCTATGTGACTAGATGAAGACTAAAATAGAGATTTTTAATAAATGTGATTTGCCAGAAGGCTTTAACTGTCTCTTTTTCATAAGGAAGATGAGTATTTGGTGTTTCAGGCAAATCCAATTGCGAGGAGGAAGAGAATAAAAGTTCATTGCAAGTTACTAACTTGTTAAGTAGGTATTTTGGTTGTAATCATCTTACTCATTCTTCAGTTGTTTCCATGGTAGCAAATGATTTTGCCTAGCAAAATAATCTCTACAGGGCACATTTGGTTGATGAAGCTCAGCAGCTCAGTACAGTACTGGAGCATCAAGGGGGGAGTGGTTGTCACCCTGTCATGCCCCACAACCATTTAGTGATTATTGCAGCATGAGGCCTTTGTGGACAGGAATGCCCAGAGCCATTACGACAGAGGTGAATATTGTCCTCACGCACCCTTTTGGGCACCATTTGTGACAACACTTGTTGGAGTGTGGCATGGGGATGGCAACCACTCAGATGCGATACTCTGCTGCCCAGGTACCTGTCCCTACTGGTCAGTACAGAAAAACCTGTCTGTCAGAAGAGTGAGACTCTTGGCCAAGGCCACCACAGCCCAGCTGGTCAGTGGTACCATTGCTGGTGGCACATGTGCCGGAGGGCACAATCCCAGGATGGTGTGAGACATTTGACACCTCATGTCTAAATCTGAGGGCCTTTGAGGGACAAAGGCCACTGTATTTCATGTGTGCCCATTTCTCTGTGTGCCTTACACATATGATCAGCATGGGGCTTTTGCTTCTGAAGCCATTACACACCGCCGGCTGTGGTGGTACTGGGGAGAGGTCATCTCAAGAGCAGCACAAGAGGTGGCATGGCCAGATGCTGTCTCGGTGTACTTCCATTTCAAATGCAAGTGTTGTAGTTTGGGTGGAAGACAGTTCCCTTAAAGGCTGCAAAAGAGAGGTAGCAGGAGAGAATAATGTGGTGACGAGTCACTTTGAAACTGGTGCTGTGTGCTGTAGAAGAATATTAATAGTGTATGAGGCAGAAGTGGCTGTCAAACAAGCCAAGGTCTTGGCTAAGAGTTACTCCCTGGTGGGGCCCATACTTGACATCCCATGGCTTGTGAGAGGCCTCCTCAGGTGTGGAGGGGACAGGTAGCTAATGCTAGGCATACACGTGCGCAACTCGCACAACCTTTCTAAAGCCTTCCCCTGTGCCCTCAGCCCCTAGATGGCATGGTCACAAGAGATGAGGGCTCTTAATGCCTTCATTCACCCTTAGGAAGAGGCATGCCATGGAAGGAAGGCAGTCTTTCTGAAGCCACAGCACTTGTGGGTTTTGGGGGAGCACAAGGGCTGCCGTTATTGTCAGAGTGGTTCCCCCAGGTGCAAATCAAAGTAGCAGCATCTTGAGAACAACCCTGTGTCCTCTACTTCTCATCGTAATCATCCTTTACCTGAGACACTCTAATACACTCGAGGGCAGAAGACTTATTTTGTGAAAGGAAGGAAGAATGCAGGCAAAATCCCAGAAAACAGAATTTCTCAATGTGAGGGATTAACTGCAGGCATCGTTCATTTTATCTCATTTTGTAGCTTTTTCCACAAAGCTCCAGCTGCAGGAATCATGTGGTTATAAAAATCACATTTCTAATCATCAAGATGGAGGGAAAATCCTGCTCCTAAGGACTCAGTCAACAAAGCAAGTGAAAAGTCATTTAATTCTGGGTTTAATTTTTAAATTTAATTCCACTTTGGAAGTTATGAGTAGGATTTTTTCCAGAGATTTTCCGTTTCATGAAAAGTTTTGAGGTCTTAACATTTTATGCTTAACCTGAATGAGCAGAAATCTCTGTATGAGAAATTTCCTAGATTTCTTCCTTCAGTATGTCATGTTTCCCTATATGAAGTAAGTGTACATGAATGTGTGGAAAAATAGTGATTTTTTTTTAAAGGCACTATGTTGTATCAAATTGCTCTTCCTTTTTAATGGAACTACATATAATTAAAACAACTTGTTATGATATTGTACAAGTTTCAACCCAAACCATTCTTATGATTCTGTGATTCTGTGAAGTTGTTATTTTTATAGTATTTCTAATTCATGCTTGATTTAAGGTAATTATGACACTGGAGTATTGTTTCCTTAAACCATGTGCTTGAATGCAAAAGTTATTTTTATGCAGTAATAGCTGGGGATAAAATTTTACTAACTGTTAACAAGAAACAAAGTGAACTTTCTGAGGCCTCAAATGGCCTTTTTAACTCAGAGATTGGCATTCCTGTCCCCCTGCTGTGTTTTTTCTGTTTTGTTTTGTGTGTGAGCATGTGTGTGTATGTGTGCATATGTTTGTTTTTGATGAAACCCATCAGTTCTTCATTTCTGACATACAAACTGGCTTACGGAGATGTTTGTACATCTGGAGAATGAAATGAGCTGCAGCTCTCAGAGATATGCCACCCTTTTTATTAAAAGGACTAGAGGTAACAAGAAGAAAGGCTCAGAACCAGGGCTTTGGAGGGATTGGAGTTTAAATGGTGGATTGATTTTACAATAAATGACTAATAGTTTAACACTGGCACTTTAATCTCTCCCCTTAGGAGAGATTTGTGACAGTTCTAAGATGAAGGCAGCAAGGGGCACTGCTCATTGGGATGAGCACAGGGCTCTGCTTGTCCAGATTTCTCACTATCCGCATGTGTTTTTGGCTGCAGCTTCTTTTTGGATCAGGCTTTGAGGTCTGGCAGAATGCAGCTGTTGTCCAGTCATTGTGTATCCCCGAGTTTAGGCAATAAAATCTCTGCCAAATGACAGTCTGGCCAAGCAGTTTGGGCAGCAGCATACCTGAGGAAATCACAGACTAACTTGCTCAGACTGCTTTGTGGTCGTTTGTCTTGTGTAAACAAGCAGCAAGCCTCTAACGATGTGCTGCAGGCTGATGTGCAGCCTCTGCTGCTCTCACCTCTGACAACAGCCAGTGCAAAATACACATTGAACTCTCCTCCTGACTTATGTGGCATTGGTTATCCTAGTCCAGTTGCTTCCTCATGGTGTGCAAAACTGCTGGTGAAGGAGTTTTTAATCACATCATAGGAGTAGTAGTCTGTCTTTAGGTTTCTTGTATGCCTATGTCTTAAGGGGCCATAAGAAATAAAGAATACTAAACCTCAAGGGCAAGACATGGGAGTAATTTCAGTACCTGAATCTAAACCCATAACTTCAAAAACATCATTTCAGTGGCTTCCCTGACCTCTTGAGTCCCTTTGTTCTTTAGCAATTCTCCTACTGAACAAGTTGCTTCCCCAAACATCTAGAGTTGTGCACATCCAGTGAAACATGACTGTTGGCAGCACTGAATGGGTTTGTGTCTGTCCTAGTTTCTGATGGAATAAAGTTAATTTGTTTCCTACTAGCTGGTATAGTACTGTGCTTTGGCATTAGGATGAGAATAAACACTACTTTGTGAAAGGTTCCTGAGAAGCTCCATCCAGTAGTCCACAAACCCTATTTAACCTACCTGGGCAAGAGCAAGGCCCTCACAAAACCAGATGCAAATGTTGCTCTTTTTTAAACCTCTGACTCCAGTTTTCTGGAGTGTTTTTAATAATTATGCAGGGCAGTGCTTTCCAAATATGCAGTATCAGGGCTGAAGTGGGAAAGAGTCTGTCTCATTGGGTATTTTGTCAGGGAGAGACCATGTTCTGTGTTGCAACCAAGCTTTGTGCCATCTGGCAAGCTTGGTGAAAGCTGTGGTAGGTGTTTCTAGCCTGTTCCTTAGGAAGGTCTTCATAGGCCAGCACTGCTCTTTGACCTTGCAATCGGTGTGCTTTCAACAGAATTTAATCCCAAGGTTCAGCTTTTTGCCTCCTTAGACAATCCATCTTCTGCTTTGTGGAAGAGTGATGTAACTACTAAAGCAGAGGGTCTTTGGAGTGAGTGGAGACTTTCCTTCTCCCTCCTCCAGTTGAAACTGGGCCCTTGTGCAGAAGGACATGCAATATTCCTGGAACAAACACCTTATATTCACGGGAGTCATCTTGGCTCTGTAGATAAATAGTAAAAGCACTTGGGAGGGGAAAGGCAAACATCTGTTCCCAGGATTGTTTTTTCATATCACTCACTGACACATTCAGGTTCAGCTTGTCCTATCTTCTGCCTGAAAGTGTCTGTAAGTACTGAGATGAGTGTGCCCGTTTGGATCCTTGTGCACTCTATTTGGAGGCTGTGTGCTGAACACTGACTGCATTCAGTAGGAGTAAGTATCTAAGTACACCCAGATGTGACCTAGGTCTTCATGACAGGATTGTTCAGAAAATGCAGAAAAGAATGACAAAGACCTTTGCCTGAATGAATAAGCAGAGCTGAAGTGTCTTCATCCATCTTCCTTCCCTCTCTTCCATCTGCCTGTTCTCATAATAAAAACATATCCAATATTTTGTCAGAGCTCTTCTGGAAACGTGTTTCTGAGCCCCTTGGACTGAGCAACCTCATGCTCTTTCCCCTCAATTTTGTTGCACAAGAGCAGGACAGGTTTCCCTGTAGGTGGTGTGTCAAATTTCCACAAGGAGGACACTGATCAGACATGGGCAAGCTCTTCTGGTATAGTAAAGGCCCAAATAAACATGGGAATGTCATTGGGTGAAAGGCTCTTCTGTTTCTTCTTCTTCAGGCTGCAAGTAAATGGCTTGTGCCTGCTTCTCCATTACCATCAGTTGCAGGGATGTGGGGAATCCTCTAAGAGCTTTTTGCTTCAGTTCAGGTCACTGGCGGAATAGAAACCTTTGACTAACGTGCCTGAGTAGCTATGCGAAAATCTCAGTGACTGTGTAGGCAGTTAGTTTCAGGAGAGCAAACAGGTGTATGTGGCTGCAACTACTTCGTCTGCTGGCTGTACATAAGGAATCTGGGTCATTACACTTGCATCAGCTGACAGCAGCAGGCATATCAAGTAATCTCTTCACTGTAATAGGATAATTCCTGTGCTGTAGTACTAGTATCAAAATATGGTTTAAAGCCCTCGAGGAGAGCCAAAGCCAGATTTGTTTCTGTTACAGCTGGGACAGGTACAGTGAAGTCACAATCTCTTCCCTATGGCATCTGTATCGACTTTCCCTCACAGGGAAGCAATCCTTAAAAACTTAGGCCAATGCAAGGACTGGCCAGATCCTCCCTTCACCTCTGCAGCGAAGCTTTGTGGAGTTCACTCCACAGTCTCACATAGTCATGGGGATAGAAGCAAGGCCAGACAGCAGTGGCTGCAATGACACCTGCAGCTTGTGGGAGGATAAAGTGTGGTGAAGGGGCTTATCTTTTAAAGGTAGTACTTGCAGCTATTTATAGGCCACCTTCTCTGTGATTACTTTGTTTATAATCAGCAAGTTTTCTCCTGCAAAAGGACAATCAGGGAATGGCAGCTGATGTATTCCAAGTTTGCTTTACCTGGCTACATATTTGAAGTCTTGCCTGTGTTGAATGTATTCGTCTTCCTGAAAACCTGTTGTCACACAACTGCAGGCTCTATCCAGGTGGCACGAGCTGCAGAAGGGAAGAGCCTAACTGAATTACTTTCTGAAGAAGGAGAAAATTGGAGGCTAAAGTGGGATGACTGTTGAGAAATAGGATGTTGACAGACCGTAAACAGCCCCCTCAGTATTGCCTGATAAATAAGTGATGTGGCTGACTGTCAATAAAGCTAGGCAGCCACCTAGAAAATGCTGTTTCCCTGTTAAAAGGAAACACAAGTGCCTTATTCTTGCCCATGAAATATGTAGCTTCAGACCATAGGATAGGCAGATGCACGGAGGCTCACTAACAGCCGTGCATGACCTGTTTCTGTAGAGGTCTGCAATGTGTCCTGGCTATTTTTGGTAGTCCAGAATTCCTGTCTATTACAGGACTTGGCCCTGAACTCTTGTGATATAATTTGTAAGAAGATACCTGAAACCTCCTTTTGAAGGAAAGGTTAGTTTTGTTCATGAGGTAATTCAAAATCAGTGGAATTGAGCTAGGCTTTTAAATGACCTAGTTGTGATTAAGTGGGATTAAATGTCCCAGTTGTGATTACTGCTTCCCCAAAAAATTGAGGAAGGACAGAAACCTTATCCCTTCAGACTACTAAAATAATGTTGGATCCTCCTCGAGGGACATGGGTGAAACTGAGATCCCAGAGTGCTCCCATGTATGCCTCTGTGGAATGGGTAAGAAGGAACTAGAGTGGAACTGAGAAATGTGGGCTGAGCCTTCAGGCTTTTTGCAGGCCACAGGAAGCTCCAAAAACTCCAGACGATCATGGTACAGGACTACAGTGCTGGGTTGTTAAGTTCTGGCTTTTTCCATTTTTTTACCCCCTCCACTTTTTTTTTTTTTTCTTTTTTTTCCCCCCCCTTTTTTTTTTCCTTTTTTCCCCCCTCTCTCTCTCCCTCTTTTTTTTTTGTTTAATTTTGTTTTTTTTTTTTGGATTTTTTTTTTTTAATTCTTTCTAAACAACAAAATCTTTGTTTGGATAGACAATGCCTGGAATGGCATTTCTGTGGCACAACTCAAGGTGATGCTGATATGTCACTCAGTGGGAACTGCAGTGGGGAACAGAGGATCAATTTTTCCAAAGTTCAAAAAAAGGTTTTGTTGACTTCTATATGTGAGCATGTCCTCCCTCA
>VWYK01118817.1:0-11532 GCA_013399775.1 Semnornis frantzii | reverse complement strand
GGGCTCCAGAACTGCACACAGGACTGCAGGTGGGGTCTGAGGAGAGCAAAGTAAAGGGGCAGAATCCACTCCCTTGCCCTGCTGCCCACACTGCTCTTGCTGCAGCCCAGCACACAGTTGCTGTCTGGGCTGCACTCACACTGCAGGCTCGTGTTGAGCTTTTCATCACCCCACACCCCCAGGTCCTTTTCCTCAGGGCTGCTCTCAGTCATTTACCACCCAACCTGAAGTTGTGCTTGGGATTGTGCCTACCCAGGTGCAGGACCTTACACTTGGCCTTGTTGAATCTCATGAGGTTGGCCTGGGCACACCTCTGCAGCCTGTCCAGGTCCCTCCGGATGGATCCCTGCCCTCCAGCAAGTCGACTGTGCCACACAGCTTGGTGCCATCTGCAAACTTGCTGAAGATTTTGGAGGAACTTTTATTTAATGATTGCATTGTGCTTTGGAACAGCAGTTCAACAGTAAAAGGAGTAGTCTGAATCAAAAGATCTGTAAATTACTGGACCATTCTCCCTATTGAATTGGTTTGGAGTGAAGTTCTCAATGCCGGTTGTGCAATTGAATTCTGCACTGCACAGGAAAGATTTGCATCCACAGGCAAAATGGAAAAGAAGGCTTTGGCATGAGTTTCTAATTAGTTCTCCTTGGGCCAAGTTTGTTCTCACTTTCTCACTTGGACTGGTCATCAATGTTTCTGTTCCAAGTTTACACTCAAGAAAGCAAAAGAGGAAACCTGTTCTCCTAATTCTGTCCTCATTTTCATACTTTATTAACAAATAACTTGCAAGAGCATAGATGATACTGAGCTTCTCTTGCCTGTGTTTTCCTGAGCTTATAAAAAAATTATTTTTATTTTTTTTTAGTAGATTTGATTTCTTTCAGCATAAACCTACCACTCTCAAAGTCTAAGAGGGAAGAAAATCCACAGTGAAGCACTAGGTCCTCTATGATGTTGAGTTCCCATGGCAATTTCAGAGCATATTTTCATTTCAACCTTGCAGCTCTTCATCTGCTTAGGGTTCAGAAAATACATCAGGCTTCCACTAGACCTCTGCTACACTGAAGCTTGCAATGTGATTTAAGAACAGTTTTTGTTTTAGGCCTGTAGGCTCAAGACTCTCAGGAATTGGAAAATATGCCAGGCTTAGCCGTATGAGTGCAACTCCAATTCCCAAGGTTATGTCTCATTTGTTTGTTTTAGAGAAGCGTTTCATTTCTATTCTTTTTGCAGTTAAGATTTCTTTTTAAAAAAAAAAAAAAATGAAAAGCACAAACCTCCAGTAAATGATTGCAGCTTTGTAATTCCCCAGAGTGTTGGAATCAGAGCTAATCCTAGGGTTTGGAGATTTACAGGACGTCAGCACAGAAAAGCAAAATATATTTTTGGAACATGAATGTACTAAGTGGATTATGACACACAAGCTAAAAAAGGAAAGTTAAGAAAGTGTCAGAAATGAGAAACATAATGTGGCTGCAAGTGGAAGGGAAAATGGAGCCCAGGAGTTTGAAGAATGGGGAAAAAAAGTCAGGTAAAGCAAGTGGGGTTTAGGGGTTTATACAGTTAAGATCTGATGTACATTTATGCAGTAGACTGAGTAGCATTATTTTTTTGATGGCAGTGAGCAAACTATCTGAAGTCTGAGTTTAGTCCAAATAAGCCAAGAATATAGTCAGATCTATCCACAAATAATGCAAGGAACTGAAATACTTGCACACAACTGAGAAGGAATGCCCAGAATAGAAATTCCCAGCCTTTTCCTCTCTGGATTGAACGAATTTGACTCCCTTGCCTTTCCTTGTGTGCTGTGTGCACTTGTCCCCCAGCCATCCATTCCTCTGAATCTCTCCATTATGTCAGTATCTTTCTTGTCCTGTTCAAACTCAGACATAATGCTTCCCACATGCTCATACAAGGGCCAGGGTAAATAACCATTTCCCTCAGTCTACTGACTGTGCTGTTACTAATGCAGCCTGGTGCCTGGTTACCTCTCATCGCTCCAGAAGCACACTGCTCATTCGTGTTCAGCTTGTTCTGAAGAACCTCCAGACCGTTCTCTACAAAGCTGCTTTCTCTCCAAAAGCCCACAGATTGTGCTTTTACATGGGCTTGTTCTACATCAGACATGGAACTTCTCTGGGTTTTTTATTGAAATTCATGGAGTTTGTGGCAGTCCATTCCTTCAGCTTGTTGAAGTCCCTCTAAAAGCAGCCCTGCCCTCCATCTGGCAAATTCATCCTTCCCTCCAGTTTGAATTTGGTTTGGGCGCACTCACCTCAAGCTCCAAGTCATTACTTACAAGAAAACATATCAAAGAGTTATGGATCCCAGGGAAATGTCACTTATAACTGGCCACTAGTAGGATTCCAGTCCAATGACCACCACACTTCAAGCCTGGCAATCCAGCCATTCTGCTACGCACTTTGCAGTCAGTGCATCTATATTATTGACTGGATTTGACCTTCTGAATACAATCCAATATAGAAAACCATGTTGAAAACCTTGCTAAAATCCAGGTAAATGACATCTATTGGTCTCCTGTTAGCTGTACAGTCAATTGTCTCACTCCAGAAGCTCTCCACAGCTTTCCCTTGCTCCGCCCATGCTGACTGTATACAACTCGCTTTACTCTCCTTTCCGTGCCTGGATGCAGCTTTCAGGAGGATTTGCTCCACAGCCTTCCCAGGGACTAAAGTGAGACATAGTTTCCAAGATCCTCTTCTTTTATTTTTTTTTTTTAAATTAGTCCATATATGCCTATTTCCAATTGTCACAAATCTTCCTTGACTCTTTTGACCATCAGAGATTATCCTTGCAATGACATTGGTCAGCTCACTCAGCAGTCTTGGATGCGACTCATCTAGTCCAATTATCTGGTTAATTTGAAGTCCTGAGCTGGGATGCAGCAACTAATATCAGATTGACAATTTCCTCAGTAGACTCACATTTATAAATTTACCCTGTGACCTCATCCTTCACCGCATTGCTCTTCCCAAGCTGTATCTTTTCCACCCTGTTAACAAGTTTCAATTTTTGTTCCAGCCGTTCGTGTTTCCGCGAAACTGTCGTTACCTGACCTCTTGTGCAGAGGTAGGATTAATTTCCAGGCTTCAGTAATGTGAAACTCATCTGAAAATTTGACTGGAAAATTCTGTGTTCCCTCTTCTACGTCGCAGAGAAGCTGCACACTTGCAAATCAGATAAACCACAGCTAAACCCTTCTTCTCCTCAGTCATACGGTCATGTCCTTTCTTGTCCTCTGAAGCCCACAAACACCTCATCTATAGTCCACTAAGCCATTAAACTCCACAATTAGTGGAGCTCTGATTCTTTCCTTTCTTTTATTTTTTTAAACTGTTAATGTCACACCACAAGTACACTTGCATTAGAGCTGTTTGTTCACTGAAGTGAAAAATCAATGTGCTCACATCTAATTGACAAGCTTAATTTGAGCAACTGCATATATCTAGTAAGACCATTTTTCATACAGTGCTTTCCACACCTAAATATCAGGTTGCTCCTTGTAGAAATCAGTTATGTTATCTTCAGCTTTTAGACAGTTACAGGAGCCACAGATGCTTGTAGAAGTGTATCAGCAGGCCAGAGGTAGAGTGAGGACATTAGCACAGTTTGGCTACTCAACTGAATGATGTTTCTCTAGGGTGCCTTAAAGTAACCCTCCTTAAAAGCTTGCCAAGGGACATCAGAAAATTCAGCCTTGAGTTTTCAACACATGGACTTTTGTCCCTCTGTGTTGGTAGATTGCTCTCTGAACATGCACCAGCAATGTGATTAGATGGTCAAAAATGTCAACAGTATTCTGCCCACTGTCATGAATAGCATGACCAGCAGGAGTAGAGAAATGATTGTGCCCCTATCCTCAACACTGTGAAGGTTGCACCTGAAGCGTTGGATTTGGTTTTGGGGTTCTTACTACAGGAAGGACATTGAATTGCTAAAGTGTATCCATAGAATCATACAATGGTAAGGTTGGAAGGGACCTCAAAGATCATCTTTTTCCAACCCCCTGCCATAGGCAGGGACACCTCCCACTAGTACAGATCACTCAAGGCCTCCTCCAACCTGGTCTTGAACATCTCCAGGGAGGGAGCAACCACAACCTCCCTGAGCAACCTGTGCCAGTGTCTCATCACCCTCACTGCAAANAACTCTCTCAGCCTGTCCTCATAGGAATGCTGCTGCAGCCCTCTGAGCATCTTTGTGGCCTCCTCTGGACCCACTCCAACAGTTCCATGTCCTCCCTGTGCTGGATTTGTGCTTGAGATTGTGCCTACCGAGGTGCAAGACGTTGTACTTGGCCTTGCTGAATTTCATGAGGTTGGCCTGGACCCAAAAGAGAAGGGGAACAAAGCTGGTGAAGAGTCTAGAGAACAAGTCTTACAAGAAATGGCTGAGGGAACTGAGATTATTTAGTCTGGAGAAGAGTAGAGAGCAATGAGCTCTCAGACAACTCCCTGAAAGGAGGCGTCTTGACAAATTAATGTTTAGTCTATTGTCAAGGTTTATGTAGGCACTATGGATTTAATATCTGTATAACCTTTCTTCATTCATTCCTGCAGTTGATATGTCAGAACCTTTAGTGGATAGTACTCCAGTGACGGCAGTCCAGACAGCAGTCTCAAAACAGTCCTGTAGTCTTTCAGCTCAGGTTATTTCTCATTGGAGTGATTTTTTTCACACTTGACAAAGATATCACAAAAGTCACCAGCCCTCAGGGATCCAATTCATTCAAGAAACTGAGTAAGGTTTCGATTTAAGGTACTGTCACACACATGAAGGATCTTCTTAATTTCACCTTCAAAAACACCTCAGCTCAAGTTCAAACTGGGTCAGAAGGAAGGAAGGAATATTATTTTTTTCATCCTGATCTCATTTTCCCTCCCTATGACTGACCTGACAATACAACCAGGCTTCCAGGAAGGTCTTGGTTTCATTTCACTGGAGAAGTCAAGGACTGAAAACAAAGACCAGGCTAAATTTTCACCTTTGGTTGTCCCTTCCAGATTTGTGCCATAACACAATAATTCAGAATATGAAATATTTCTACTGCCTTTCTTAAAGAAGTGATTTGGTAATAAAGTACCAAATTAACTTCAGAGTAGTGTAAGACTAACTTTTGGATAATTCCTAACAATGTTTCTGTTTTCATAGAATCATAGAATGGTAAGGTTGGAAGGGACCTCAAAGATCATCTAGTTCCAACCCCCTGCCATAGGCAGGGACACCTCCCACTAGTACAACTCACTCAAGGCCTCCTCCAACCTGGTCTTTAACACCTCCAAGGAGGGAGCAGCCACAACCTCCCTGGGTAACCTGTTCCAGTGCCTCACCACTCTCACTGTAAAGACCTTCCTCCTGACATCTAGTCTAAATCTCCCCTCTGCCAGTTTAAACATATAGAGTTTTCATACTCTATATGTACATATAAAATGAACATGTATATTAATTTTATATGTACATACAGAGTGTGAATATTATACTCCTATGTACATATGAAAATGAAATAGAAGATGTTAAAGTACAATATAAATACATAACGAAAATCAATAGTCCATGGTGGTATCTGGGAGGGATAATCAGCTACATATCCTTCATGGAACACTGCATAGCAGTAAATAATAAAAGTGAGTTAGGAAGAAAGGAATAGAAGAATCTTCCATCCTCAGCAGTCTTCAAACAAAGAAACAAAGGCCTATGAATCTTTCAAATATCTAAAAGCCTTCGCCTATTATTCTAGTTATCAGTCAGGTGAAGCATCAATGAAACTTGTTTCCAACGTTATTTCCTACAGACATTTCATTATGTTTCCGTGACACAGTAAATCAGCAGATTTTAAATAAACTAATTACTTCAAACTAAGTAAAAAAATAGAATAAATCTGAGCTTATTTGACAGGCTATGTCAGGACTGAAGGTGCTGATATTCAAAATACTTGAAGATATTCAAAAACCTATTCAGGTCCTGTGTTAAGCCATGCTGTTGCTCCCTCCCTGGAGGTGTTGAAGGCCAGGTTGGATGAGGCCTTGAGTGACCTGTACTAGTGGGAGGTGTCCCTGCCTATGGTAGGGGGTTGGGACTAGATGATCCTTGAGATCCCTTCCAACCTTACCATTCTATGATTCTATGCTATGTCATGATCCCATAGAAGCACTTTTTCATTTTTTGAAAGGAGATATGAAACATTTGAGTTGATATATTTTAAAAATGCCCATGGGCATTTAGTAAACACATTTAACAAGACAAAAGTCTTATGTTTTACTTAATTACAGTCTCAGCAATTTGTGATGCAGTTAACTCACTGAGGACTAAAGAACCAGAAGGCAACCCTCACTGCAGACTCTTCAATGATCGAGACAATGCATGAAAATGGAAGTTGGAATATATGTGACTGGTCAGTGGATAGATCTTTCTGTGTACTGGTCACTAGTGACATGTGGATGTACAAGGAGAAATAACCTGTTCCAGAAAGGATGGCTGAGCTTAGCTGATCCATTTTCTGCCATCCCTTCTATACTGAAGGAATGTTCAGGATACAAAGGAAGGCGCAGCTCTGAAGTACGCACAGAGATAATGAAGAACAGCAAGGGAGCCACAATTGCTTGATGCTAATACAGCCTACGTTTCATTTATGTGAGTAACTTCAAACAAAAGCCTCTAGAATACCCTGAATTAACTTTCAATGAAAAAATCCCTTAACGCTGACCAAAAAATCAGAAGGGGTACAATAAGCAAAGAATAATTATTTCAAGAAGGTTGAGATGGTAGAGGAAGATGACTTTTCAGATGATAATACTGACCAAAACTCAGAGAAGGTGCAATAAGCAAAGAATTATCATTTCAGGAAAGTTTATGATGGCAGAGGAAGGTGACTTTTCTTTACAGATGCATAACACTGACCAAAAATCAGAGGGGGTACAATAAGTAGAGAATAATCATTTCAGGAAGGCTGATGATGGCAGAGGAAGATGACTTTTCAGATGCATATTTCTGGAGGATGAAGCATCTCTCCCTTACAGATCTCATGTGTAGTCATAACATAAAAGTTATTTTCTAATGCTTAACCACAGTTAACACACTTACACTACAGTTAACACACTTAACACACTTACACTACTCTGACATCATTACAGTTATGTATCCAACTGATGTGAAAAATATGTTTGACAACCACTACTTCTTTCTGTTAATTAGGCCCTACTGGACTTCCAGCTGGAATCGCCACCTGGTAAGAATCAAGGAAGCCAAGAGTAAGAAGAGAGAGGGAAAAACCCAACCAAACAACAACAAAAGCTAAGAAAAAAAACTTGGAAATAAAGATCAAAATTATCAGTAGTTACATTTTTATCGTATTACCATAGAATAATAGTGAAAATATCTTAGATTATAAATTTTACCCAAATAATATGAAGCAGAAGCTTTCACTTGTGTTATATAAAAACTCTTTCTTTGCTGCTACAGCAACTATTGTGTAAATCTCTGGTAAAGGTACTGAAGAAGCAACAGTAATCATGGACCACTTGGAAGTTGCTGTGGTGTTTATTTCTTCCCCAATGAACAGTTGTTATAGCACTTTGGACCATTAAAATTGTTTAGTTAGTTTCATAAATGCTAAAAGCAATTTCTGCAGGGAATTCATTGCCTCTCTAAAAACTTTAACGATTTTTTTTTCTTATTTTTTGTTTAATTAATATTTTCACCAGCCATAGACTGAAGACTAATTCTTATAGTGTCAAACTAACAAATTGACAATGACAGGTCACTAAAATTCTGCTTATCTAGTAGGACAAATTTCATTGCAATCATTCAAATTCCTCTTAAAGGCATGCCTTTCTTTGCAGGCAAGGCAGTAAGCAAGGCAATAGTGGGGAAAGAAATAAAACTCTGCCATCTGGTTGAAGAAGTTTACCTTTTTGAAGAGAAAGGACAGGATGATCAACACAGTTTAGCTATGAGATTAATCTGTGAACAATTCATTAGTTGTGTGCTCTGTGTTGATGGTTATCTGGAGTCCTGTGTGCAGTTCTGGAGTCCCCAGCCCAGGAAGGACATGGAACTGTTGGAGCGGGTCCAGAGGAGGCCATGAAGATGATCAGAGAGCTGCAGCAATTCTGCTATGAGGAAAGGCTGAGAGAGTTGGGGGTCTTCAGTACAGAGAAGAGAAGGCTTCCAGGACACCTTAGAGTAGCCTTCCAGTATCTGAAGGGGGCTACAGGAAGGCTGGGGAGCGACTATTGACAAGGTTTTGTAATGACAGGACAAGGGGCAATGGGTTTGAAGTGGCAGAGGGGAGATGTAAATTGGATGTTAGGAGGAAGTTTTTTGCAGTGAGGGTGTTGAGACACTGCACAGGTTGCCCAGGGAGGTTGTGGCTGTTGACCTGTACTAGTGGGAGGTGTCCCTGCCTATGGCAAGGGGTTGGAACTGGATGATCCTTGAGGTCCCTTCCAAGCTTACCATTCTATGATTCTATGATCTCAAAATCTGTGCCAGGATATATCCTTAGACTAGAAATGCTAGGCTGTGTTTGGTTTTGATCAAATGGAATCACAACTTTGACCAGCTTTATTTTAACAAAAACTTTTGTCTCATGTCTGAAAGAGTGTAACAGTAAACACTCCTGCAGTTTAGCACAGTTCTTGGCAAGTCTACAGCAGTTCTCAAGGTTCTGTCTTTAATTATCTGAGCTGCAGCTAACATTTCCCTGGGAACCAAGTTGGAAGAAACATCTGATCAAATGACAAAAACATAGATAAATCCAAATCAGATTTGATAGTTGGTTCTATAGTTTGTTTGCATTACAATAGTATTGGACTTTGGAACAAACATCAGGTATTATGACTCTCTTATAGAAGGTATTCGAATATATTTCTTCTTCCTGAATGCTTGAGGAAATACATACTAAAGAAGCCAAGATGCATGCAGGCAGAGAGGGAGCTCTGGGAAGAAGAACATCAGTGATTAGTACAATAGATAGTGTCCTCCAAATATTACAGGTAGCACTAAGTATGTTTTTGTTGATACTCTATCAAAGAAAATCCTTTGCAGAATCACCGAATTAATCTGGTTGGAACAGACCTTTGAGACCCTCAAGTCCAACCTATCACCCAACACCATATAATCAATGAAACCATGATGCCAAGTGCCACATCCAGTCTCTTTTTAAACACTTCGAGGGATGGGGACTCTACCACCTCCCTGGGCAGCTCATTCCAATGCTAATCACTCTTTCTGTGAAGAACTCCTTCCTGACATCCAGCCTAAACCTGCCCTGGTGCAACTTCAGACTCTTTCCCTTTGCTCTGTTGCTGTTCACCTGGGAAAGAGTCCAACCCCACCTGGCTACAGCCTCCTTGCAGGTAATTGTAGAGAACAGTAAGGTCCCCTCTGAGCCTCCTCTTCTGCAGACTGCGCACCCCCAGCTCCCTCAGCCCCTCCTCACAGGGCTGTGCTCCAGCCCCCTCACCAGCCTTGTTGCCCTTCTCTGGACATGTTCGAGCATCTCAACATCTTTCTTAAATTGAGGGGCTCAGAACTGCACACAGGACTCAAGGTGTGGCCCAAACAGTGCTGAGTACAGGGGCAGAAGGACTGCCCTGGTCCTGCTGGTCAAATTGTTCCTGATAAAGGCCAGGATGATACAAAGTAAGCAAATACTGCAACGTCTCTCTCAAGCATGAAAGAAACTAACTACCTTTTTTTCAAAAAGATAAACTAGAGGTCAAAAGTAGTATTATGGGGGAAAAAAAAAATTGATATATTAATTTGAACTTGAACAGCAAATCAAATCAAAAGGAATAAGCACTACCTGTGAAGGGATCTGTGCACTGACAGGTCTGCAGTCCAGTATTAAATTAGAATAAAGAAATCAATTCTTTCGTAATAAAATACAGAGAGTGTTTGTTAGAGACAAACAAATTAATTTTTGCTAAAAGAACTAAACGAGGGTAGATTCAAAAGATATACTTGCAACACTGTGAAGACAAGAATTAACTTCTAGTGGAAAATTCCTCCTATGATTTTCACATTTCATTTTGCAATTGGCTACCTCCTGTTAAATATGCTTTTGGCATTTCAGTATTTCAACATAATACACTAACTAAATAAATCTCACAATGACCCTTTGAAGGAAGGAAGAACTTATGCTCATCAATATGGTCAGGCTGGAATGAGAGGGAGATGAAGTTCAAATGAGCTTGAAGAGATCCAAACATAGCTGCCAGGATGTGTTAGAGACACTTATATTCCTACTGTTGTCAATGGATATCTCAGTACAGTCCTGGAATCTAGAGACGTGAACAGCTAACAGGAACAAGACTCATTTTCTTATCTTTAAGCACTTCAGGTAATCAGATCACCTTAGTCTACTTGGATACCTTACAGTATCTAAGGTGATTCCACACTATGGCAAATAAGGCATAGGAACTTCTGGAAGACCGGCGTTTTTTCTGATGTGGCAGCTGGAAATCAGGAAAGAAATCTCAAAGTGTCTGTAGTATAGCTACACATCTATGTTTAGGTAATCAAATCCTACTCTAGGTTCTGCTTTGGGAACTGCATTGCTCTTGGGGCACTGTTGATTTTATTAACAGGTAGGAGTTTGATGATTGTGCTGGATGACACACCTGAGGTGTTTCCTTGAGTGAAATCATGGAATCATAAAATTATTTTGGTTGGAATGATTTTTGAAAGCATTAAGTCCAAATTTTAACCTAACACTGCCAAGTCCACCCCTAAACTCACACATTTATAAGTGGGAGATTTAAACTGGATGTAGGAGGAAGTTTTTTTACCGTGAGGATGGTGAGACACTGGCACAGGTTGCCCAGGGAGGTGTTGAAGGCCAGGTTGGAGGAGGTCTTGAGTGAGTTGTACTAGGGGGAGGTGTCCCTGCCTATGGCAGGGGGTTGGAACTAGATGACCTTTGAGGTCCCTTCCAACCCTACCTTTCTATGATTCTAAGTCTTTTAAATACATCCAGGGGTAGTAATTCCACTGCTTCCCTGGGCACTTGTGGTGCTTGATATCTCTTTCAGAGACATTTTTTTCCTAAAGTCAAACTTAAACCTCCCCTGGCACAACTTGAGGCTATTTTCTCTCACCCTAATCAGAAGCTTTCAAAGTTAAACAGTGGATGAATGGTAGTGACTTCACTCAAGAAAAACAAAACCACCTTCCTTGATTTTATTCTCCTGTTGTTTCTTTCCACCTTCAGCTGGACAAGAGTGGCCATTTACCAAATTCAAATTCCCAGTGTTAAAAGTAAACCTATAGAACAGATTCAGGTGAATTATTTCTGCACAATTACATGCTGTGCAGCCATTTGTGAAAGTGTAAGGTCAGCTTAAAGCAGAGAAATTGATATGTCACCATATATTGATAGTGGTTCTAATACAAGGCAGATAATTAAAATCAGATTTATGTAAATGCTACTGTTATCCTTAAAATGAAAAGGTTAAAATGGAATAGTTCCACTTACACTGGGCAGAATAGTTCCTAGAATCATAGAATGGT
>VWYK01118811.1:2094-13684 GCA_013399775.1 Semnornis frantzii | reverse complement strand
TTTTGAGACCAATCTGGATGCATACCTGTGAGGCTGGCCCTGGGTGATCCTGATTTGGCAGAGCAGGATGGACTCAATTATCTCTGGAAGTCCCTTTCAACCCCTACTATTCTATGATTCTATTCCACTCAACAAATGGTCCTTTCCCTAAGTAACTCCAGCAGACAGACTAAAGTGGAAAAAAAAAATCAAAGATCATGAGATACAATTAGACTGCAGAATCTAGCACTTTCTTCATATTTTTATGTACCGTTGTATAATCAAGAAATTATAAGATTTAAAGAAATTATTAAGAAAGTTTTAACACATGCTTTTTTCTCTTCAGTTACACAGATGCAGTTAACACTAAGTCCATAGAAGAAATCAGAATTACAAACAGAGTAGTTCAGAGGAGGTAAAAGCACAGAAATATTTCCAGATTTCAGAAATTCTTTCATTCATGCCTATGACACTTTGCTGTATCTAGTGAACATACAACGCTGTATCTAGTGAACACACAGGGTGCCAGCCCCCACTGGAGTTTCTGGATGATGTACATCATGGATATTAACAGATATTTAAAAAACATAGACAGAACTCATTAGCCTGAGGCTAATTTTATGAAGTCTGTCAGATTTCTTAAATGGTTGTATGATATACCTAGCAGAACAGAATATTGGCAAGAGGCTGTTAGCCATATTTCTCTCATCTGTGTCTGCCACAATACACTGAAGAGGCAATGGATATTCCCTGCAGTTACTTCCATAGAATCGCACTATTCAAATACATATAAGCAAATGCAAACCAACTTCCTACGGCAAGCTTAGCCACTTCTGCAGTGAAACTGACTGAAAATGATGCTTTCCTAGTGCACTCAGGTTAGACTTCAGAATCTGATCAACACAGATTTCCAGAGGCAAATAAAGTACATACTTTATATTGCTTTCAATAAAGATATGATCATCATGATCATCAAGATACAATCATCTTGAACGTGTTCAGAGAAGGGCAATGAGGCTGGTGAGAGGCCTCGAGCACAAACCCTATGAGGAGAGGCTGAGGGAGATGGGATTGTTTAGCCTGGTGAAGAGGAGGCTCAGGGGAGACCTTATTGCTGTCTACAACTAGCACAACTAGGTGGTTGTGGCTAGGAGGAGGTTGCTTTCTTCTCTCAGGCAACCAGCACCAGAACAAGAGGACACAATCTCAAGCTGTGCCAGGGGAAGCTTAGGCTCGAGGTGAGGAGAAAGTTCTTCACTGAGAAAGTCACTCGCTACTGGAATGGGCTGCCCAGGGAGCTGGTGGAGTCACCATCCCTGGAGGTGCGCAAGGTGGGTTTGGATGTGGCACTTGGTGTCATGGTCTAGTCTTGAGGGCTGTGGTAGCAGGTTGGACTTGATGATCTTTGAGGTCTCTTCCAACCTTGGTGATACTGTGATACTGTGATCATTCTTAGCTACATCTCGTTGTGTCAGTAACAATTATTTTGGGTTTGGCATTGTTTTTCAATTCTACTTAAATCAAACAAATACAATAAAATCATCACGGGGCTCAGCAAAACAGGCTGTGCTTTTCTAGCTCCACCTCCCTTTGATTCAATGCCTACCCAATCCACAAGTTGTGTCTCAATAGAAATCAAAAAGAAATTAAATAGGTACTTGCTGTTCAGGTTTAGAGGCACAGAGCTTTGTTAGCAGTATCTATAACTTGGTGTATGCTGACTCTAGAGAAGCAGTAAAGGGGAAAAAAACCAACAAAACAAAACAAAACAAACAAACCCAAAACAAACCAACCAAACAAACCAACCCCCCAAAAAATGAGAGACAGGAAGGAAAGTGGCCAGCAGGGGGAGCAGAGACAGATGCTAAGAGACAGGAGGCTCTCTCCCATGCAGCAGCTATGCACAGGGAGATGATGCAATGATGAAGGTGGTGACACTTTTTTGCCATGCTTTTCCTTAGGTGCTATATACTAGTTCTAGTGAGGGACTTGCAGTAGTCTGGAAGAAAGGGTCTCTTTGGTGAGGTCACTTGGCTAGTGGCAACTGAAGTGAGAGCCATAAACAAGCTTTCATGGAGGTGTGCTGGTTTGAGGTTAATTGGAATATTTTAATGAAAGAAATTATATCATTGGTTGTGAAAAGAATATAATCATGAACTCTGTATCATTCATTGGTTTGCTGAGAGGGATAAAAAAACAAAATGTAAATAATGTCTCCCACTCTGGTCTGTGTCTCTGGATATATTTGCTTCCTCTTAACTGCTCTACTATGCTTCCACTAAGCTCGGCTAACAGAAAACAAGGGAAACTTTGCTCACTGCTTGTATTGGTTTCTGGCTGGGAAGGGATATACAGAAGGAGAAAGAGGGACTAGCTGCTAGCTTTGAGCCCTTCTGGGCGGTTTTCCTTTGTCCGGGAGGGAGTTTGGATTTCTGCATTGTTTCTAATTTGTATATAATTGCAAATACTTATAAATATATTGTGTATATATGCTTGTAAATTTTACCATGCTGTAAATATAGCTGTCTCATTTCCAAGCTGCCTGAGCTAGTCTGGTCAATTCCAATAGTGGGAGGGGGGGAGCTCCTAACCCACCACAGCAGGTTTCCAAGCAGTCTTCCAGTGACACGAGTGCTTGCCTTTCATTCACTTAGATAAAGTCAAACTGACAAGCTAAAGACAACTGCAGGCTGATTGGTGGTCTTGCTTTGTAAATCCTGTTTTTCAGGGTTTGTATACCAGAACCATGTTGTCATGCCTGGGTTGCTTGCAATGAAGACAACAGCTGAAATCTGAGCAAAATTATTGTTTATGTTTGTGTACTGCCTTGATTCATTTGTGTATTTATTTGTTATTATTATTTTTCCAGAGGAGAGAGTTCAAATGCAGATTTTCTGAAAGTGCCTTGTTTAACATGACATGCTATTTGGAAATCTGGCACTAATATACAAATTAAAATCTTGCAGAGAAGGCTTTCTACTGAGAAATATGCTAAGCTTGATGTTCCCTTTTCCTTCCCCTTCAGAATAAATTAATTGTACAGAAAGAAAATCAGCCACACTGAAATGCATGGCTTGTTACAGCCTATAAATTTCCACTGCATCTTAAAAGCAAGTAACAAACATAAATGTATTTCCTACAGTGCTCATTACTGCATAGAACTTATGACAATTACAGGGTTATGTTAACATCTCTGGGGAAAGCATGAATAATATAAAAACTGGGAAACATTTTTATTATGCTAAATACAGGCTCATATCTTAGACATTTTTAGATACAGGAAATAACAGTTTGACATCTACTTGCTGTTGTACTAATCTTAAATAGTCAGTTCTATTCTAATATTATGTGAAGTGCTGACACTGTTTTAAAGTAAAAATACATCATAAAATTGGAAAACCACCCCGGGGAGTGTGTATTGTAAAAATACATACATGTAGAATAAAATATCCAATATAAATATATCAAAATATGTATCTATTACCTAAAAGATTATTTATTTTAAAAAAGGCATTTTTTAAAAACGAAGGAACATCACCAATGCTAGCAGAAACAGTCAGACAAGTAATCATCTTTTATTAAATAGTTTTCCTTGCTCAGCTATTGGTTTATTACTGATTCTTATTGCAAGCTTCTCTTCAGCGATGTACTCTTGAATCTTACTCTTTCTGAGTATGCACATTCCCCATACATGAATCATCTCACAGCAGGACAAACTTAATCCTTATTCTTCTGCATGAAAGCACAGCGCCAAGCCAGTACGTTCAGGGGGCACAACAGAAGAGGAGCTGCCACCAATATCAGTGTATAATATATCACTTGTCTTCTTCCATACATTTTCTTACTTCAGGCAATCCACCGACATGACAAAATGTGGTTTTGGAGTATAACACAACAGGACAACAATTTACTTGTGTACAATGCATTTTGTGAACAGTGATAGCATTATTTTAGGGCAAATAATAGTCTGGCTTACTCTCCAAGTAAAGAGAGCAATGGAGCTAGTCCTAGGAGTCCTAGAAGTGGCTCTGAAAGCACATGCATTGCCCCTGGTCCCCTGGAGCTCCATGCCATGCGATCCACTTTCCCACTACTAAAAGAACTAAAAGCAAAACCTGAGTTTTCCATCTTCCACGGTGGTAATTAGGGAATATGGGAAAGGTAAATAAGCACAGTTACGGTGGACTCTGCCACCAGAGGGCAATCAAAACCCTCTGGCCCATGCCACAGGGATTCCCCCCCTGGCCCGTGCAACCCATATTCCCTCTAGCCTGAAGCTGTATGTGGCACAGGAACCTGATGCCTTCCTGTTATGCCTAGCACCCCCAGAAAGGTCATGGTCAACAAGCCAGAAGGAAGACGAAACTGTCAGGTCCAAATCTTAGGTGCATACTCTTAGGGAATAGAGGACAAAGGCCCAATCCTTGGTCTACAGCTTGTCCACCATGATTCCTTTCTATAGCAGAGTAACTTTAGAGAGACAAACTCGAGCACCCAAAATAGCACCAGAGAGCAAGCTTCCTCTCCACAGTAGGCAATCAGAGATCCAGTGCTAAACCTCATCTCTCTTTTGCTTGGAAGTATGCATGTACCCTAAACAGCATTGGTGAAGGCACCACCCTCCCTTCCACTGCTGCACACATTCCCTGCAGATGACTATTTTGCTTCTTTCCACAAATAATAGTAATTCTCTACAAGAGGCAAGGCAGCAGCTTTGGTCAGACAGAGCTCTCAGTAGTGCAAGCTTGTGAGGGGCCATGTTGCATCACAGAGAGGGAGTCAGCTGCACACATGCTCCCTTAGGACCCTGCATGCACTAAGTACCACTGCTGCATTCTCCAACATGGTGCCCAGGTGGCTCCCTAAGCTCAAGCATCCACTATGACAAATCACAGACCACCTAAGTATCTGTTCAGGTGTGACTGAGCCTGGGACTAAGCTGCTTGGCACACAAGAGTCAGTGGGATTTAGAAATTAAGGGATGGACACTGCAAGCATGTTAAAAGAACCATGTTCATCATCAAATAAAATGATAAAACCCTACTGAAAGAATTAAGTTTCTTTCTTACATGCCTCAAAACTGTTATAAAGAAAGAGTAAATTATTAAAATTTTCTCTTCTGATCAGCTATGTAGAAAAGCAGGTGTGGCCCTTTGTACCACAAATAGATTTTTATATGCTAGCATTTTGTTTGCTACCATGTAAACTAGGTCAACACCAGCTCTGCAAAGATGCTGCACAACAGTCATTAGAATTTGTATCATGACACAAAGCCAGACCTGTTGCTTACCACACCTTTGCTCTACACTGCAGCTTCCCCATAGCACCTCCTCTTCTGTATATCTAGACAGAGTAGGTGAAGATATCATCTACCCATTAGCTTCTTTTTGCTGCATATTAGGAATTGTGCACATGTAGAAACCCACTCCAGTGAAAGTTGTACAAACTAATTTAATTTGGCTTCATTGGCTTATTGCACTGAAGCCAAAGCAGAGGCTCTAGAATGACAACGGTCAGGCATTGGCCATTAACATACAACACTGAGAGATGACAACATATTCCTCTTCAAGAAAGAAAAAAAAAAAAAAAAAAGAGCCAAGGAAAAGCAAAAAACAAAACTGTGCAAGATGCAAGATGCTTGCTATGTGCTAGGAAAGCGACTGCTCCACCTCCCCAGCAGCATGTGCTCCTGAGACAGAGACCAAGAGCTAGGAACTGCCCAGAAACTCAAACTTCTTCTGAAAAGCCAAGTTTTGGTTTGAAGGAGAGGCAGGAGGGTAGAAAAGCAGAAGTGACTCTCCTCAGCTCCTGTTTCCGGGCCCAAAAGTTCTCAAGCCACCACACCCTCTCCTCTGGGACTAAACCCATCCAGGATGACCGCCAGCACTGCTAACTTACAGGGCATTAGGTGTGTGGTTTGCGACTGCATGCTCGCAGATAATCCATTGCTATGGACCAATGCTTTGCATGCATATGATGATGACTGGTAATGCTCACTGCCAATCAGTCTAATAAATGGAAATGTCTAGTTCTCAAAAACAAAACAAAACAAAAAAATCAAAATTCAGATTTAAAACTATGAAACCTTTCTGTCATAGGACAGACTTCAGTGTGTTACAGTACTGTCTTTCACTGTTATAGCAGCTCATATATAGCTTCCTTTGAGGAGTCCTGTAAGACTTGCATATACTTCTTTTCTATGTTAGTATATGATGCTGGTTGAAGGGTCTGCACCACAAGTCCAATGGCACAGCTGAGGGAACTGGGGTTGTTTAGTCTGGAGAAAAGGAGGCCGAGGCCTTATCACTCTCTACAACTACCTGAAAGGAGGCTGCAGTGAGGTGGGCATTGGTCCCTTCTCCCAAGTAATAAGTGACAGGTCAAGAGGAAAAGGTGTCAAGTTGCACCAGGGAAGGTGCATTATGAATATTAGGTAATATTTCTTCACTGTAAAGGTTACTGAGCAACAGAGCAGGCTGCTCTGAAGTGGCTGAATCACCATCCTTGGAAGTATTTAAAAGATGTGTGGATGCACCTGGGGACACAGTGTAGTGGTGAACACAGCAGAGTCAGGTTAAAGGTTTGACTCGATGATCATAAAGGTCTTTTTCAACCTAAATGATTGTATGTAATTCTATTACCACCTTGTTTTCAGTTAACCTCAGGAGTAGGAATATCAAAGCCTTTTAAAGTCTATTTTCTGAGGACTGCATGGAAAAAGGTTCAAAACTGAGAAAAATGTATGTGAATGGAACATAGTATTTCTCTAAGCATAGCAAATTCTTATTGCATTAATGTGCCTCACTCATGAAGACAGAGAGAAAAAAAGATGCTGGCAAGTTAGACACTCAGAGATAGTGAAATGCAGCATGACCCTGTCTTAATGCAGAAGGCAGTAATTCCTTCTTCTTGTTGTTGTTTTGTTTTTGTATTCTCCAGCCGAAACCTTCATGGCTCATGTTGGAACTGCAATTAATGCCATTACCTCTATCCCCAGAAAGGTAATGGAACTTATCCTTGGCATTGTCCTTAGGCACATCAAGGACAAGAGGGTCATTAGGAGCAGCCAACATGGTTTTACCAAGGGGAAGTCCTGTTCGACCAACTTGATAGCCTTTCATGAGGACATAACCAGATGGACAGATGATGGCAGACCTGTGGATGTGGTTTATCTTGATTTCAGTAAAGCATTTGACACTGTCTTCCACAGTATCCTTGCAGCTAAACTGCAACAGTGTGGTCTGATCAGGTAGTGAGGTGGATTGGGAACTGGTTGAAGGAGAGAAGTCAGAGAGTTGTGGTCAGTGGGAGAGAATCTAATTGGAGGTCTGCAACTTAGCGGAGTCCCACTGGGGTTAATATTGTTCAATGACCTGGCTGAGGGCATAGAGTGCACTGTCAGCAAGTTTGCTGATGACACAGAACTGGGGGGAGTGGCTGCCACAGCAGAAGGCTGTGCTGCCATTCAGCCAGACTTGGACAGGCTGGAGGGGTGGGCAGGGAGAAATTGAATGAAGTTCAACAAGGGCAAGCATAGAGTCTTGCACTTAAGAAAGAACAACCCCAGGTATCAGTATAGGTTGGGGACTGACCTGTTGGAGAGCAGTGAAGGGAAAAAGGATCTGGGGGTCNGGGAGCTGGGGCTCTTTAGCTGGGAGGAGACTGAGAGGTGAACTCATTAATGTTTATAAAGATGTAAAGGGTGAGTGCCAGAAGGATGGAGCCAGGCTCTTCCCGGTGATGCCCAATAACAGGACAAGGGGCAATGGGTGGCAGTTGAGGCATAGGAATTTTCATGTAAACATGAGGAGGAATTTTTTCACAGTGAGGGTGACAGAACCCTGGAACAGGCTGCCCAGGAGGGTTGTGGAGTCTCCCTCTCTGGAGATATTCAAGACACACCTGGATATGTTCCTGTGTGATCTGGTATAGGTGATCCTGCTTGGGCAGGGGGGTTGGACTGGATGATATTTCAAGGTCCCTTCCAGCCTCTAACATTCTGTGATTAAAAACCAGTGAGTTAGGCCTCAAGTATGTGGATTTCAGCAAGCAAACTTTGAAACACAGAATCAAATCATACAGAAAAATGCTGGGTTTTCTTTTTAAGTAATGGTTTCCCTCTTTACCCTCCACCTGAGACTGAAGTAAACTATTCCTCTTCATTTGTACTCCATTGATCTGTATTTTGTAAGTAACACAGGACACCAGAAGCCTGAAAAGAGACTGCAGTGCCAGTGACCCATCTGCACAGCCACTGAAGTCAAGGATGATTTACCCACATGAATGTTCTACAGGATGCCTTAAGGAGAGACCTGGAATTACTTTAGAGTCACATAAAATAACTGCATACATTTTTGCAAGCTTATAGTCAAAGACAACATCAGCATTATCTGTTGCCATCCCCTGCAAGTATTAAAAGTGGCAGCTGCTGCCAGTATGGCTTTGATCCAACCCTAACTGGAGTAGGATGCTCTTGGAACATGCTCTGGATACCTGGTGGACACTTGAGAAGGTTTATAGGTGTGGTAGCCAATGGGATGCACATGCAAAGCAATGCAAGCTGTGCATCCTATTCAAACTAAAGGGTTTCTGACAGGATAGAAGGTGCCTGCAAGCATCAGTGTCACTATTGTTTGATGCAGAGAGAATCTGGGTACACGACTCCTTCACAGGATCACAGAAGAACTGAGGTCAGAAAGCTCAGAATAGGGCACTCGAGTGCCTTGAGCCCTTTTAGCACTGCTGCTGAGAGCAGCTGTTTGCTCTCTTCTTGAACTTTTATTCTTGTGTCCATGTTCACAGTCCTCTCCTACTGCCAGCATAACATTGAACTGAACTGAAATGATGAACATACCTGAGCTAAAACTACACTACACCATATGTAAGTAATTTTCAAGTGCATCATGTCTCTGATGTGGCCCAGGGCAGCTGCACAAGTGCTTATGCTGGCAAGATAGGAGGTAGCCCAAGGCCAGGAAAGTAAAGCAAAGAACCTGATAGGCTGGGCCAAATCTTTCTGTAGCATACTGGTTCAAAATGTACATGCCAGTGGTTCTTCCTTTTGTGTAAATACTTAATTATATAAATTCAACAATGATTACAGCTGTAGCAATGTGAGATTGCCTTGCACTAGCAGAATTTCTCCCATTTCTGAGCCTGCTGCAAGTCCTGCTGCCTCTAGAGAAAAGTTTGAAGTTGAATCAGCCTCTACACAATGGGTAAGTTCACCTAGTGAACTACCTAGCTTGCCCTAAACCCTAGGCAGCAGGCCTAAAATGGACTAAAATGGACTAAAATGTATCAGCTCAATCTAGCAATTTCCAATGATGATGGGAAAGCACTGCAAGTCAGTTTATCCATTCTACAGCAAAGAGGCAGGCTACCAAGCATAGGGAACATTTCAGCACTGTCTGATTCCCCAGGTCCAGGCCAGTTCGCCTGCATACAAAACATGAGACAAGATAGCTTTGGTTGTGGGTGAGAGTGCAGTTATCAAACAAGCTCCTACTTGAACTTTCGTGTGGAAAAAAAAGCAAGCCCTGGTAAGATGTTAACGCATGTGAAATGCACTACTACTACTACTCATTTCATGGTGTTGGCACTAGAGACACAGTCTTTTCCTCCCACTGACCATGTCATGACCAATTTGCTCTATCAGATGCAACAGATACATGAAAACCAAGTAAAAATGCGTAACATCTACAGCGATTCCTTAACAGCCACCTGGTCACAGTAACATACACAGGTTCCATTGTTATCTTCCAAGCCTGAGAAAAGTGGCAGAACTCAGTCTGAGTCAGGCTCCATTTTCAGACTTTCTGTGTATCACCAGACAAGCTTTCAAACTTATACTCTGTTTATGCCACAGCAACAGAAAGTTAACATCAACTACTTGGTGACAACAGTGCAGTAGACTTCTGGACTAAACACCCAACAGATACTACCTTTCAGAAGACTGAGTATTGATATGTGGACACCTGGTAAGGACATGTAGATCAGACAAGTAACTTATTAAACAGTTCTAAGCAGTTACTAGTTTCTTCAAGAAAAACTAAATACAGATTTCTTTGCAAAATGAACACGTATTTCCCTTCAATGACAGCATTTGTTACATAATACTTATTTACTTAAACCATGTATATATGAAAAGTTAATTTAGATAGGAATGGAAATATAAAAATTGTTTCACTTCTTGCTTCAAGAACATAAATTGGTTTTGCAGCTTTTTCTGCAAAAAAAAGAGTTCTTCTACAAAATTCATTATTTAAACAGAACTATAAACTTGCATAGTAACTCCTCCCTTTCTAAGACACCAGGAATTAGACACTTAGATAAGGTTGATCACTAAGGAATTAAAAAGACAGTTTTTCATCTTGCATAGAGAAGGTATCGTTTTTGCTCCAGTGTGATCCACAAATGGCCAGCTTAGAGATGATATGCTACACAGGCAGTTACCACTTCTTGACCAGGCAACTTTCATACTCATCTCAATGGACTTTTACCCTGATTAATTACTTGCAAGATTCACTCAGACAAGTTTAGACAGCACAGAGTCTAAGGAGAGATTGAGGAATGTAATGTTTTGGCATAAAAACAAGTTCTTCTTAAAGGCAAAGTATCTATTCTGTAATTATAACACTGAACTTTAAATTAGACTTGGATTTTTTTTTTTTAAATTGTCTACTTAAGCCTGCAACATTTAGAAATCCTCCTTGCTCTGATTTTTCTCATTGAGAAATTATTTTCTTAGATGATTTCACTTTTTTTTTTTTTTCATCTGGAGTTACAAAACCAATTACAGGTAACTTTTGGTGAGAAGCATCTGAGTTTCTTCTAGAATGAGCTGTGCTCCTCTCTAAAACAGAAGCAAAAGTAATTTAATAAGCAACAATTTTTTATTCAGCATTATAACCCCCAGTTTCCCCAATGGATTATATGGTTGCCTTCAGACCACAGCTTAACAGATATCACTGGATTAACATTTAAGTTCGCATCTACATATTTACAATAGCAAAAAAACCCAGCACAGGGCATACGACCATTATTTCTCAAGAGCACAGAATGATGTTCTTGATCAAAGGCAAGTTTAAGTTTGTGTATGCTCACTTACTGCCTACATGCTGCCGTGTCCTTCACTGTGCTCTGATTTACATGGCCTTTAGCAGATAACAAGTTATCAGAAAAGCCTTAGTGCTAGCAAAGCATCAGACTGAAAAATTAATTACTAAGTTCCCATTCACTGGGATCAGGCTACAGTGGTCTCAGCCTTACATGGTTAGGTAGGTAAATATTTTCATTATGAAATCAATACCTTAAGTCTCCACACCACAGGAGACAAACAGGCCTCTAACTAGCCTGGTTTAAAGAGTGTGCTTTTCTCCCCTCTGGTCTCCTGCAGGGTAAATGGGGTAGCAGAAAGAATGAGACAGTGTACAGACATGAACTGCCACAACATTTGCATTAACAGATTATGCTGAGGCATGTGTTAACTGTAACGTTCAAGTACATTTTATTGTTATAAAAGATATATAATCTTAAAATACAGTGCATTTCACACACAGGTTTTAAGACCTCATTGGTATTGCTACAGCACGCAATAGATTAAACACTT
>VWYK01118809.1:1342-12293 GCA_013399775.1 Semnornis frantzii | reverse complement strand
ATCACATTTTTTGTTCTGAAGCCAAATAAAGGGTTTCAATGAATCACATTTTTTGTTCTGAAGCCCAATAAAGGGCTTCAATGAATCACATTTTTTGTTACGATTAAGCGAAATCCTTCTGTGCGCAAACTCCCCATGCGAGCACCATGTCAGATCTCACATCTATGCATAACTAGAAGGCAGAACTGTGCATGCACTTCACATAAAAATAAGCTGTGGCTGGTCCTGGCCAAGTAAATGAGGACTTTCTGAAACACAGAGTGAGATGCTACAAAAAAGCTGGGGAGGGACTTTTTAGGCTGTCAGGTAGCGATAGGACTGGAGGAACGGAGCAAAGCTAGAAATGGGTAGATTCAGACTGGATGTTAGGAAGAAGTTCTTCCCCATGAGGGTAGTGAGACCATGGAATGGGTTGCCCAGGGAGGTGATGGAAGCTCCATCCCTGAATGTGTTTAAGGCAAGGCTGGATGAGGCTCTGGACAGCCTGCTCTAGTGTGAGGGGTCCCTGCCCATGGCAGAGGGGGTTGGAACTAAATGATCTTTGTGGTACCTTCCGACCCTGACTGATTCTATGATTCTATGAATATGGATTAAGAGTCCTGGTTAAAAACCCTTTGAAGTTTTGTAGGCCTCAGACCTGCAGTTCTGTTATGTCTCTCCGAAGTGCTCAGTATGAGTGGACAGCCGCTTTGCTCGCTTGCTGGACAACTTGTCTCCTTAGGTACATCCTTAATGAGTAGAGTTTTTTGTCTTTCAGATTTCAAGCACCAGCTGCCCCTGATGTACACATACTCCAAAAGTGTATTGGTGATGGCTTTTCCATTGCAATTGTTGGATTTGCAGTAGCCTTCTCCGTGGCTAAAGTGTATGCCATCAAGCATGACTACACAATAGATGCCAACCAGGTAGGCAAATAACACAGAAACCACAGCGGTGCATCTGTTAATGTGAAATATGACATTTAGCCTTTGGAATAGCTGTCATAAACTGGCTTTTAAGAACAGCTTCTGTTTTTCTTCCAGGAACTCATTGCTTTTGGACTGGGTAACATAGTCGGTGGATCGTTCAAAGGGTTCGCTTCCAGCACTGCTCTGTCGAGGTCAGGCGTGCAGGAGAGCACAGGGGGCAAAACACAGGTACAGAAGACAACATATTGTGGTGGTATTCAAAGCAAGAAAGCTCTCTTTTTTCCCTAGCTGACCATAATGCCTGCAGGAAGTTATTCATGTTGGAATTGTTTTCTCATGCAGATTGCTGGTATTCTCTCAGCTTCAATCGTCTTGATTGTGATCTTGGCCATTGGGTTTCTCCTGGCACCATTACAGAAGGTATTCACTGGTTTCACCTGGTACTTCCTTATGCTTGCCGAAGGCAAGGCTGATCTAGGAGTCACTGGGAGCGTTCATGGGCTTCAGTGGGAGCCAAACAGGGTTTTGTAAGGCTGGTTCTTCTACCCAGGTCACAAAGAGAGGGCCACTGCAGGTGGCCCCTCAAAAAGATGGCATGCCCCCAAATACTAAGCACCACAGCACCAGCTTTTAGGTGCCAAAAATAAATGGAATTTGGAGCTTCACATCAGACACCTGCGCTGCAGCACAGCTAGGGATATTCCTGCAGCAGTGATACAATGGGATGTGCTCCCTGGCCTTGCAGCTGCACTTTGACCTTATTTGTACAATCTTTTCAATCTTAATGTTCAACATTTCCTTTGATTGCTTTAAAGTTCAACGTGTATTTTGGTCTTTCTAACAGTCAGTCCTTGCATCTCTGGCTCTTGGTAACCTGAAAGGAATGCTCATGCAGTTCAAGGAAGTAGGCATCCTGTGGAGAAAGGATAAGTATGACTGTGTAAGTTGATCAACACAAGCATTCTGGAAAAGGCAACTATTATGCAAATTCACTCACAAGTTATATTTCTTTTTTATACCTGCCTTATTCAGTAAGTGGAAAATACAATAGTGCCATGTCTTTTTTACTTGTATACCCTTTGCTCATGTTCTCCATTTTGTTGCAGGCATTTTGAGTCAATCCTCTCTCCTAACTTCATTTTCAACCATTGCAGCAAAATCTGTTAAAACACAGTTTTGTAAAAGGCAATTACAGAAAATATCTAAATCCCTACTGCACTGACTATGCATTCAGGGACACTTTCTCACACCCATGCAGAATGTTAGATGTAACTTGCACAGCAAAAATCAAGTGATGACAGTTGCTCAAAGAGTAAAGCTGGTGGATGGAGGACAGGATTACTTACCCCTGACACCCAGAAAATGCAGGCTCGTGACTTGACTTTCTCAGCAATCAATTCTTCGTGTTCCCAAGCAGTACCAGGCTTCAGTTTTCCCAGCTACCACACAGCCATTTACCAGGTGAAAATGGTTTGAGATCTACAATTAAAAAAAAATATTCAGAATTATCTAGTCATGTGTGCTTATCTGTAGCATATGTTCACAGCACCCACACCGGCACATTTATAACTCTTAGCTTTACCAGGACCCTGATTTACTTGCAACCTTGTGTTTCTGCTGGATTTTTATTAAGAATTTAGTGAATCACCAATTAGTGATCCACACCTTTATTATTCTAAACCTTTATTGTATTGCCATTTTTATAAACACTCCCTGGTGCTAGTCAGTGAGTCTGGCCCTGTTTTACAAGGAAAAAATGCAGGAAACATGAAAACCCTCCAGGAAGGCAGATGGACAGCCTGGAGCAGATCTGAGATCTGCAGCTGCTTCCACTCTGGGCTCATGACCCAGGTCCTTGACATGACTGTAACTTCTGCCATCCACCTGTTTGTTACAGGTCATATGGGTAGTGACCTTCTTAGCTGCCGTTCTTCTTGGCCTGGATATTGGGCTAGCAACTGCTGTGGCGTTCCAGCTGCTGACCGTGGTGATCCGCTCCCAGGTGTGAGTATTTGTTGGACACGATCACAGGATGTCAGGGGTTGGAAGGCACCCAAGGAGATCATCAAGCCCAACCCCCCTGCCAGAGCAGGGTCATACAATCTAGCTCAGGTCACAGAGAAACACATCCAGGTAAGCCTTGAAAGTCTCCAGAGAAGGAGACTCCACAACCTCTCTGAGGAGCCTGTGCCAGTAGTCTGTGACCCTTACAGTCAAGAAGTTCCCCTTGTGTTGAGGTGGAACCTCCTGTGCTGCAGCTTACTTCCATTGCTCCTTGTGCTATCACAGGGAGCAAGTGAGCAGAGCCTGTCCCCCACCCTCCTGACCCCCAGCCCTCAGATAATTAAAAACATTTATTAAATCCCCTCTCAGTCTTCTCTTCTCCAGACTAAAAAGCCCTAGGTCCCTCAGCTTCTCATAAGGCAGTGCTCCAGTTCCCTGATCATCCTTGTAGCCCTCCACTGGACCTTCTCCAGCAGGTCCCTGTCCCCCTTAAGCTGGGGAGCCCAAAACCAAATGCAGTACTCACGATGAGGTCTCACCAGGGCAGAGTAGAGTGGGAGGAGAACTTCCCTTGATCTGCTGGACACACTTTTCTTAATACACCCCAGCATCCTACTGGCCCTCTTGGCCACAAGGGCACGTTGCTGTCCCACGGATAATTTGCTATCCACCAGGACTCCCAGGTCCCTCTCCACAGGGCTGCTCCACCATGATAAGGTATCTCAGGGCTTCCCATTATAAACTAACTTCGCCAGTACAGAGAAGGCCACCAGCTTCATGCCTCACTCTCACCAGCAACTATGTAGAGAAAAATAATTTACAGAGTTAGATCCATGTAGAGAAAAATTATTTACAGAGTTAGATCCTTGGATGTAGGGTCCCATTTCAGTCTATCGCTACAGCTGAGGTGGCTTTCTCTGATCCTTCCCTTCCACCAGACTCCAATATCGGGTACCAATAAGCGTGTGTGTGTGTGTTTGTTCACAGTCCAAGTTGCACACTGTTGGCTAATGTTGGGAGAAGTAACATCTACAGAAACAAGAAGGACTACACTGATGTAAGAAGTGTTGTGATTCTTTTACTACCTGCTGCATTTCCGTCTCCGTAACAGATGTTGCTAGTGACACTTTTGCTTCATTGTACAGATTTATGAGCCTGAGGGAGTGAAGATTTTCAAATGCTCATCTCCTATCTTCTTTGCTAATATTGAATTCTTCAAAGAGAAACTCATTACTGCGGTAAGTGTCTGGGGCTGTTGCTCTGTGCACATGAATTGTGTGACACGTTGAGGTGAATGCAATTCCCCAATAACTACTACGTATGCAACCAGTCCATGTTTCAAAGTTTAATTTTTCATGAATTCTTCAAATATTGTTGTCACTGCTGTAATCCCACATGTACATACACAACTCTAATAAAGAAAACAGCCTGACTCATCCTGAATTTAAACCATAACCATGTGCATACAGATTTTAACTGCTCTAGAAGAAAGTAGCTTGAACAGAGAATATAAAGAGACCTCGTTGTATTTTACTAGAGATTATATTATTTACAACCCAGTAAATGCTGGTTTACTCATCTTGCCCCAAAGAACATAATCACAACAGTTAGTGCAACTCCATTTGGCTTTTCTTCTATCAGAGAGATCTTAACATCTTCTCCAACAAATGGGGTGAAGGCAGCTGGTCTTTCCATAACCAGTACAGAGCATCAGGGCCCCTGAGCCCTCACTCTGCCAGAGGCCCACCAGCCCCAAGCTGAGTCAAACTTGCACCCATAACCTCTGCTTCCTGCTGCTCTTAGAGGAGAGCTGATAAGCGATGGCTGCTCTAAGCACTGGTAATGGGCTCATTCTTCACACGAGGGACTGGCAACTAGGAAGTCTTGCAATTTTGGGTCTCCCTGTGCTTGACTTTCACTTTGGGAGAGCCTGAAGGGTGTTTTCAGTGAATGCTGGTGCTCACCCCACTCTCTTTCTTTACAAACATGGGTAATTCTAATACCTCTCTCCTGCATCTGCTAGATAGATGATGCAGAAGACTTGTAGGAATTTAATGGATTTGTAACCCCTTTTAGCCTAATACACCTGTCACCTAATTTTGTTAAAAGCAGCTGAGGTCATGGCTGGCATGATTAACTTCTCTCTTCTCCTTCAAGAGACAAAGCCATGTGAATACAATCCACACTGCAGTCACAGTATTTGAGCTCTCTAAACTCAGTTGCTTGGTGGCCATCTAACAATGAAGATGAGTAAGACACATTTTAGGATAGCCCAGACAGTACCAGCCTGCCTGAGTTACTGGCTTGTGCTACAGCATTGTCACCGCTATGATGCAGTCCATGCTGTGTCCTAAAGTTCCTGCTTTGTAGTCATACATGTAGACATATTTCCAACCAAGAAACAGAGACCTTGTTTGAACTGATGAAAAGTGATAGGCCACATCAAGTCCAGCCTATGTTCATCATGACAAAAGAAAAGCCAGATGAGATGCTCTACCCTTCCCCTGGTGTCACTGCTGCTTTCAAAGTGCTGTTTCTGCAGGTTGGCTTCAACCCACTGAGAGTACTGAGGAAACGCAACAAAGCTCTGAGGAAGATCAGAAAGATGCTGAAGAAAGGAGAGCTGCAAGTGACACCTGTATGTAAAGCAACACCACTTGGGGTGGGGAATTTAAATAAACAGCTCCCTGGCATGACATGGCAAAGAAGTGACTCACAGCCCCCTGTCCTAATTAGATACATTATTCCCCAAGTTGCTACTTCATAACATAAATGTGTATATAAAACCACTTTAAATGGCTCTCGCACTTAGAGACTTACAGCTTTGCCATGGGCAGTTTGTACCTGTCCTCTAGAGCTTCACTTAGCACATCAAATGGCAAGATCAGATCCCACAGAGACAATGTTCATGCTGCATTAATGGTAGGATAAAGCTGGTTTTCTCCCAGCCAAAATCCTACGTGCTTTTTATTCACTTGTTCCAAAATTACTGCATTAAAGTGTCTATGACAGCTGATTTTAGGGAACAATAAAAATCCATCATTAGCTGATTATCCTGATGACTAAAGGATTGATGAAAGGAAAGATAACAGTTCCAAACTCCTTCAGGCAAGGGAGAGACAGGACTTCTTCTAGTGTAAAGTGCAGGTGTGTCCTGCTTCATCTCATGGGTACATCAGCTTTGTATTGTCACCACTCCCATCCTTGCCTAAGATGCACTACTACACTGGCTGGGTCTTGATAAGGAGTACTAATTGTGACACTTCTCTCTGTCAACACAGAAAGGCTTGATTTGCATGTCTAATCATATGCACGAGTCAGACGAAGAACTAGACAACAACAGGATAGAGGAGCTGGACCAGCCCACCAACATGGCAGACTTGCCTATTCAGATCAACTGGGGTGCAGACCTACCCCCTGGCATCACTGTACCCCAGGTCAACATCCACAGCATTGTTCTGGATTTCTCATCAGTGTCCTTCCTCGATTTTTCTGCCATGAGAATCCTCCAAAAGGTAACTGTAATTCACAAGACAAACAGTGATCACATTAAAGAAAAGCACCTGAATGCAGTTACACTCCAGGGATGCACTTAAGGGAAGGGATGGTATCCAGAGGTACCTTGACAGGCTTGAGGAGTGGGACAATGTGAACCTCATGAAATTAAACCCAACCACTAGGTCCTGTACCTGTGTTGGGGCAATTCCCAGTATCAGCACAGGCTAGGGGATGAATGGATTATAAACCCCTGAAGAAAAGTATATGGGGTTATCAGTGGATGAAGAACTGGACATGAGCCAGCCATGTGCACTTGCAGCCCAGGAAGCCAGCTATATGCTGGGCTGGCTCAAAAGAAGAGTGGACAGTAGGATGAGAGAAGTAATTCTGCCTCTCTGCTCTGGTGAGGATCCACCTGCAGTACTGTATCCAGACCTGGAGTCCTGAGCACAGGAAAGATGTGGAATGTTTGAAGGGGTCCAGAGTAGGGCCACAGAAATTGTCAGAGGGCTGGACTACCTCTCACAAAAGGCTTGAGAGAGTTGGGGTTGTTTACTCTGGAGAAGAGAAAGCTCTGGGGACACATTATAATGGCCTTTCCATACTTAAAGAGGGCTTATAAGAAAGATGGAGAGAGTTTTTACCCAGGCCTGTGGTGACAGGACAGGGGGCAACACAATTAAACTTCAAACTTATAGATTTAGGTTAGATATAAGGAATAAATTCTTTATGATGAGGGTGGTGAGACACTGGAACATGATGTCCAGAGAAGCTGTGGATGCCCTGCTATTGAAAGAGTTCAGTGTTAGGCTGGATGGGGCTTTGAGCAACCTGGTCTAGTGAAAGGTGTTCCAACCCACAGCAGGTGACTTGGACTAGATGATCATTAAAGATTCTTTCAAACTCAAACTATTCTGTGGTTTTAGCTGGCCTCTTACAGGCATTCCTACATGGACAATGCTGGTCTTACATTGACAATTGGATTTGATGCTCTTAGAGATCTTTTCCAATTGAAACCACTCTGATTCTGTTCTATGACTAGAAAGTAAGTGACAACCTTTGAGTTTATGTGAAGTTTAGTGTACATTTTCCATTAAAAGTGTTTATGAAATGGATTAAATAATCGATTTTTAAGTCTAAATTTCTTGAAATGAGTGTGTTGGCTGTGGCAGCCTTTCTTTACCCAGCAACATTCTGAGAAGCTTTACAGAAATGTACATGTGATATACAGCTCTGAACACCAAGCTGAGAGTTGGATCACTGCAGTTTCACTTCTGCTCCTGCTCTCGCTTCCCAAGATGACTTTGAACAAAGCAATAATATTTTCAAACTCTAGTAGGTAAAGTTAACTACCTAGAGCCACATGAGTATGTAAATCTACTTATAGAGGAACTAAACCTCCGGCATGTCAGTGGGAACTGTAGTTCTGTTCAAATTCAGTTATAAAAATCACCCCTGAAGATTTTGGAGTTTTTGTGTGTAAAGTAGGTACAAGAAAACCATACAATTTTTGAAAGGTCATCTTTTTCACCTTTTTAATGCTGCCCCTTTTCAAAGGGATCAGTCATCCCTGTCTGCAGCCATATGAAGCTACTATTCTGCCTCTAGGTACAGCAGAGTTTGACTTCAGAGCTGCTTCCCATCTTAAGTATCTTAAAGGGGTGTGTCTATTTGCTGTGGCTAGCAACCATAAAGGCAGTTATCAGCAAAAATTAGCAGTATCTCAACGGTGCCTCTTTCTGGTTCAACAGATTTTGAAAGAATTTATCCGGATCGACATCGACATTTACATTGCAGGGGCACACGGTGAGTACTTCCCTTTCCATCGCATTACCACTAATGCCTCATGCCACTGCCTTCCTTGTCCACCACTGAGCATGGACACAGAGGACCACTCTCATCTGACCTTTCAGTTTTGGACAGTGAGCAAATTCAGCTCAACAGAGGCATCATCCCTTCCATGCTGTCCTCAGGGGGCTGGGACCACAGACAACAGCTTGCTTTACTCATGGCTACTGCCGTGTTGTACATCACTGGGCTGCGAGATGGCTAACACAAGCCTGGGTTAGGCAATAAACAAGGAACAAGTCTCAAATTCCCTTCTGCCTGGCAACAAGCAGAGCAGGACTGATGGGCACTTATATCCTGACCTGTCCAGATCAGTAAAGAAGAACCCATTGGCTCTAATAAATAAAACAGTGCTGTATACCACGTGCTCAGTGGGCATGCTCATGAGACACTATTTCTTCATTCTCAAGGCCTGCAGGTCACTTTGTGCTTGATTTTGTTCTCTCACAGAGGGCTTCCTGGACAAACTGGAGAGATGTGCATTTTTTGATGAGGAGATTAAGCCATCCATGTTTTTCCTCACCATTCATGATGCAGTTCTACACATTTTGCTGAAAAAGGACATAGCCAGCTCCCCCAAATTAAAGCTCACTGAGGTAACACTACGGTTTTCATTTTTCACTACTTTATTGCTTTTACATTACTCACAGGCACCTGAGAGTGCCCTCCATAGCTAGCCATGTGCCCTACATAATCTCTATATTCACAAAAATTAATGAATAATTAACTCGGCTTGTCTCCAATAAACTTGGAGAGTGAGAGTGGACCCTGGTCCAGGTGTCTGGCAAACCACTAGTGAAGGGAGTGAATAATTTACACTGGAGACTGGCTTGGCCTTGGACTTAACATGATGCCACTTCCTTGGGAAGAGCATGGTGTGGGGCAAAATTCCAGTACCATCTGGCACAGACTGCACTGGTTCTTGCAAGGCAGACTTGATGCTGCTTGCATGTAGGCTTCCCAAGACTGTCTGCTCCCAAAAGGAATGCTAAAGTAGTACAGATAAATTACTATAACTGAATTTGATGTTAGTCTTTCAGAGAGTGTTCTCAAATCAAGAATAAGAAAGGATCCCATCTATGTTGAATCAGTTGATCAAACTCAGGACACTACTCACATAGAAACTGTTTAATCTCATTTAGCTGAACTGGCTCAGCAATTCTGCACTAACCCAAAGACCTGGCCAGGGGCATAACGAGCTGACAAGTGACAGCTTCCTTCCATCCAGGTCAACTTCCCAGGCATGTTCCAGAGATTTAAAAAGCAAGATTTTTTTAATGTGGAAAAAAAATGAAGCAATTAATTTCCTAACTCACAACTTCTTGTGTTCACTGCAGGAGAAGGGTATCAGCAACCACCAGACCATCATCCCCAGCAACGGACTGCACAGCCGAGAGGGCATGGTAAGACTCCTGTTTCCAGTAGCAGCACTTCCAAACACAGGAAACAGTCCCAAAAACCGATTGCAAGAACTGCTAGGTCAGATAACAAAAGTGCCTTCATCCCTGAGCTCTTGTGTCAGCTCAAGGCAGAAGCATACAGACAGCTTATTGATTGGATTTGGCTTAAGGCAAAGCCTCGCAGGACTGAGAGGCGTGGGGCTCTGCTCAGAAGCCTTGCTTTGAGCATGGAGATTCTGCAAAGAAAGGCAGGCAAAGGCCACCTCACCAGGCAGTCACCTGATCTCACCACCTGTCCACCACAGTTCCCCCATGATGAGCTCACAAACAGAATTTTCAAGTGGTAGGGACTTCAGCATTAGTTCCACTTATCTAAATGTCTCAGGCAGAAGGGGAGCCTGGAGACAGGGATGAGAAAGGGACACACACTGCCTTTTACCAGGGACTTAAAGAGAAGGGCAGTATCCAGCACCTGGCAAACTCATAAGGAGAAAATGTCCAATCACTGTCTTCCCACACACATGCTTTAAAGGAGCAAATTCCTACATATTGCTCTCCAGAGAGCACCTCCCCTGACTACTCCTTACACAGAGCGACATTTATTTCCTCTTCTTTCCTACAGATTCCAGCAGAAACAAAATTTTAGATTTCATCTTCTAAATATAGTATCCTCCAGCCACAATGTCACTTACAGAAGACGAATACAGATACGGCGATGAGCACGAAGACAGAAGGATATTTTTAAATACCTTAAGAAGGATTTACTACATGTACTTATGTTCCAAGCTTTGGGGTGAGCTTGTTAAGTCTTTATATGTCAGAAATGTCTTTATATATATATAGGGAGGCTAAAAATCACACAGGCTTCCTCATACCTTGCTGAACAGCCTATCCACAGAGCTGAAGAAGCAGGTTATGTTAATTCCATTTGCATATACTTGTACATAGACTTTTATTACTCTGACAATTTGTAGACAAGATGTACAGTTACTAGAGAACATATAAATATTTGAAATCTTGTAATTTATAAACAGCCTAACAGTACTTTATCTTCAGCTTGTATATAATTTGTATGAAGTTTTTCTCAATGGTTTGTAAGATACCTAGCAGACCGACTTATTAAACTTGTTTTCAGCTCACTACCATGAGCATAGTGTACAGAGTGAACAAGACATCTACTGTAAAACATGAAAATGATACCAAGCTGCGTGGCACAGTCGACTTGCTAGAGGGCAGGGATGCCATCCAGAGGGACCTGGACAGGTTGGCGAGGTGTGCCCAAGCCGGGCTCAG
>VWYK01118807.1:0-11623 GCA_013399775.1 Semnornis frantzii | reverse complement strand
CTACCATCACATTTTTTTGTTTTCTTCACTCTGCATGATAACCACAACAGCTCCTGCATTTATATACTGCAAGGGGATTAACACACGCACAACGCCATCTTTCAGAAGGTTCAATGTATGTCTATGTTCCTCTGGCTGCTAGTCTCATCTATTGATCTTCATCTGCTGCCTTTTTACCTAAGCTTTACCACAGAAGGAAATTTAGTCAAATAAAAGGTCCTGTTCCTTATGAATGGATCAAAGTTCTTCAGACCTTTCCAGAAAAAGGACTGTGGCTGTGTGCTAGATCTACATGCCTGTCATCATTCATTCCACCTCGTCAGCCTTATTCTTCATGTCATGGTCACTTAATAAGGATGGCAGCCCTGAGCAAATTTGGCACTTTACCTCTGGAGTTGGATCAGTTCTGAGCTGCAAGTTTAAGACTAAGTCTTGCTGGAATGGAACTGGCTGGAGAGTAATGTATTTGTTTTCCCAGACATGTCTGTATTTTACTGCAATACCTGCTAACCACTCTGAACCCCTCTCTTTTCTGCTGTTTTATTGAGTGTTTGACCCTTCACTTCTGTAGCATCAAATTGTTTACTAGGTAGAGGCTATGTGTGGTCAGCGAGCCCAGGTCACCAACATCTTCAGTTGGTCTTACTAACTCTTTTATCTTGCCATATTTCCAGCCAAACCCTGTGAACAATCATGACATTTTGTTGTGGTCAAAGCACACAGAAAATGTCCTTTTGAAGATAATCATGCTTGGGATCACTGCTGTTCCGTAGGGCTGTTGCTGCGCACTAGCAGTAACCTTTTGTGTCTTGTTGAGCTATTTCATGGTTCAGGAATGCGCGGTACAGACGGTGCTGCAGCACTCTTGGTTCCACGCTTTGCTGTTGCTTGGTTTTACTCAAGATAGCTTAACAGAAGTGATTTTTGGCTGGCATATTCCCTCAGCTAGTTTAGATTCCAAACATGCCAACTGATAAGTATTCAGGTTTGTTCTTTACTTTTTTTTCTGTTTGATGAATTTTCTGGACCCAGTGCTGATATCCATATATAGCACTAATTAAATAGGGATCATGGTAAATTTATTTATATAATCCAGAGCAAAGTTATTAAAAACCATTGTTATACAGTGCTTTTTCAATAAGAATGTGGATTCATCAAAGCAAAGTGTTTGTGAGAAGGTACAGACCTCCTCACCTTATTTTAGGAATAATTTCTTGCATTCCACTCTCTTTAAACCTAGAGAACTGGATGCATTTCCTGAGTAACCAGCTGATAGTATTTAAGGTAAAAATCTTGTGTTCAGTTTCTTCTTTAAGATCAGTGGATCAGGAACTTCAATTCAGATTCTTTGCACACAAAATATGTTCTAATCATGTTGTGGCTGGTGGGGACATGCCAGGCTCTAAGATCTTATGTGCATAGGCTATTTTGGAAGAATTTATGCTATTCCTAATACAAATTGGGTCAAGAATGGTCTCAAATTTCAAATATTTATGCAGGAGGAGGCAATGTCCTGCCCCGGTATAGCACAGCCTTTGGAGTGGATAAATGTATAGATATTACAATGGCATTTGCAAACTCTAAAGTACAAATCCTTATTTCATACTTTCACAACTCAGACCTTGTCTTTTCAACAACTTTTATAGAAGAGTTTTGTTTACTGCTGCAGCAGAAACACCTAAATCTTGTAATACGGCTTAAAAATCACCCATACAGAGCTCCAAGAAGCAGGTTGAAAAGTTAATTGCATCTTCTGTATTGAAGTGTACTGTTATTGACTAGGAACACTTCTTTAAGTAGAAGAATTTTTCTATGCTTCCAAGCTCCATTGCCCAGATAGTCAGAGCTACTTTCAAAAATCAGCAGCTTTGAACACCATTCGTCAGTATAAATTCATTACCTGACTTAATCTTGCTTTGTAGCAAATAAGATAGGTATATCCAGTACTATGTTCCTAGAACTATTTCTAATCTAACTGTGCTTTTAATGGCTAGAAATCTTGTTTTAATCTTGTTGCATTTGAGAAGGGAATAACACAATCTGTAGTACTTTTCTTTTGCAGTATTTACTAAAGTGCCAGCAGTGTACTTTAAAAATATCCCTACACCCGAGGTGATTACTGGTTTCTATAAACTAAAGGAATAGGATATGTACACCTGATAGATATAATTAGGCACGTACACTTCTAAAAACATCTTCCATGATGAGAGCAATTTCTAATTTTCTTTTCTGTCTCATTTCCCAAATTCAGCTTGCCAAGCAAAGATTCACCACAGGAAATAGTGCCAAGCGCTTTCTCTGGGGATTCCTTTGCCTTGGTTGCTGACTTAGAATCTTTTTTTCCCCCTAGTTTAAGGGCTGGTTGAAAAAAAGCCATTAAATTGTAGTTTGCTAAACTTAAGAAGCAGAAAATGAAAGCTGAGGTGGAAAAGCACTGTCCAAATCAAGCCAATAAATTTTACTGATTTAAGAAGTCACAGCATCTTTTTGAGATATTTGTCCTGATATGGTCCTTGTGCAGGAGACAAACACTGTAGTTAAGCCAGCTGTCAAGTTTAGTGGAGCTAAGCAGTATATTACCCTCCCTGCCCAGCAGCATGCTAGTAACTTCAGAGCTCTGCTGCAGATCATGTATAAATGGTACCTTGTTACAGTGTTAACCTCTGCACCTAGAGATAGCATCTCTCAGTGCCTGGTGTACTTCCTAAAACTTTGCAACAGCCAATTCAACTATTCACATAAAAATTAGCCCAAGGATGTTGGCACAGCTGCTAATATATCAGGTATGAAACTATGAGAAACAGCCAGATGCAGTTGCACTCTACATCCTAGTTGCTCTTCTGCCTTCCCACTAATTGCTCTAACTAGAGAGAGACAAAAATCTTCATTTGAGCTTTTTAATCAGGGAGGTAATGCAAGCAGCCATAGTGACATACTCTTGACTGTGAAGAGGAACAAGTGCGTTCTTTCCAGATGTCTATCTGTTTGGTGACTGATAGAGCATCATGTTCACCACAACCTTTTTCCACAAGAAATACAGCATCCCTGAAAGACTTTCCCTAAGCAAGTAGAAGCCAGTGCACTCTTTAGCATGAGTCAAAACCACCACCTTCTAGGACAGACATGAATATCCAAATGACACGCTAAAATGACTATATGTAAGCTGCCCTGCTTTGCTAAGGAAATGAGCATTTCCTCTGTATTCAGTCCCTTTGGGTGAAATAGATTTGTAGCAGTGTTTTGGTTTTGTGACTACCAAAGAGTCAACACAGGTCAGTGAGCAAACTGAATTGTCATCTGTCTGCATGAAACAGAACTGCTAGCTACATCTTAATCAGTCGCAAGCCTGGGGAGTAAGGAAAACCCCTCTCAGCCCAACCCGTCTTCATTGCTGCACAGGAAAAGGGACTTTCTGGGTGCTGGATGAGGTATGCTGACAGCAAATGACTCCTTGGGGACAGTCACTGCTCCTTGGTTTGTCCAGTTCTCACAGAACCACTTTGCACAGTGGAAAGGAAATAAATTTTTTTTCCATGTGCATGTTCTCTAACAGACATTAAAAGGGATTTCCTGAGATTAGAGCAGTATAAAATTTTAGCTTGCTTTGAGCTTCACTCTTTTTAGACAGGAAAGAGTTTTTATCTCCTCTATAGTATGATGTGCTTTGGCAAAAGCAATCTTATTCTTTTATCAGGAGCAGCTTGGGATGGGCATAATATTTACAAATGATGCCATGAACAAGTTATGCAAATCACCCAAATGAGAACCAGTAAGTTTTTATATCCTGCCAAACAATTGTGTATTGTAGAAATTACATATTTTACAGTCAATTTGAGAAATGTTTTAGAGACTTTAAAACATTAGTGCCCAATTTTTCATATTACTCAACATATACAACAGGATTCGTTAGTGCCATGAGTCCAACAATAGAATCTTTGAAATATAGAGAAAAAAAAATAACCATAATAGATTTTAGAAACCTAAGTGACTTTGAAAAGCTTCTTAGAACTTCATAATACTGTCATTTTTTTTAAGATCTTGTCTAAAATTGAAAACCTGTATGACTGCAAAGAGGCAATCTGTGCCTTTCTGCTAGTATAAAAATACCATTTCTTAGAGCATGTAAATGAGCCATTATAAAATAAATCAGCAAAAAGTAATGGATTCTGTTAAAGTATTAAACTCTCCAAAGGGCTCATCTACACTGCAAAATTTACTGGTGTCTGAACTGAAGGAAGAATCAGTTGTGAAATTCACTTTGATTTTTTATGAAGAGTGACTAAAGGAGCTGGGGCTGTTTAGTTTGAAAAAGAGAAGGCTGAGAGGAGACCTCATCAATGTTTACAGCTACCTGAAAGGACACTGTGGAGAGGCTGCTGCTGGTCTCAATATAGCTGTGACAGGTTAGGACATTAGGAAAAAAAAAATTCACTGAAAGAGTGGTCAGGCATTGGAATAGGCTGCCCAGGGAGGTGGTGGAGTCACCAACTCTGGATTTGAGAGGTAAAAAGAAATACACAGGATTGAGTATAAGGTAGAGGGGATGAGGAATGTCCATCCACATGGTAAAATCAGTATGAGGAAAAATATCTGCAGAGAGGCATCTACACAGTGTGGGAGGACACAAGAGGCAGCCAACACAAGGCCGTGGCAGTGAAGGCCTTTGTAGAACCTTCTCCTCAGCAGGGTGACCGTTGAGGTGGTGCAGGCTGCAGCTGTTGCTAAGGTAACTCAGCTCCCCGAGAGGCTCCCTCCAGAGGCGTTTGCAGGCAGAAGCCACTGCTGAGGCCAGGCTGTTGGGGTGAATTTCACCTTCCAGCCAAAGCATTTCCCTTTGGTTTGGGCCATCAACAGGATTGTTGAAGCCTGGAGAGGTGAGATGGTGCTGGTGATTCACTTTTCTTAATTTAATGGAGTTGTAAATGTTACTGACTTTTGCAGCCCTGAGTATTGCTGGCTACAGGCTGAGGGCATCACACTGCCTGTACAGCAAGAAATTACAGGTCATTTTTGTGGCTGCATGCCTTTGGAATTGTTACTTTCCACACAAGTGAACTTCAGTATCAAGTGCTACTACACAAAGATATTAAAAACTATCTCCCTGTACCTTGAGGGATTTCAGGGCCTCTGTAGCTGACTCTTGAAGGAGGGCTGAGAGAACTGGGATTGTCCAGCCTTGAGAAGAGAAGGTTTAGGGGAGACCTCATAAGCATGTACAATACATAAAAGGCAGCTATCATGAGGAGGGAGACTCCCTTTTTACAAAGAATCACATGGTAAAAACAAAGGGTAATGGGGACAAGTTGCTACTGGGGAGATTCAGGCTGGATGCCAGAAAAAAAAATTTTCACCATTTGAACTATTAACCATTGGAATAAGCTCCCAAGGGAGGTGGTAGATTCCCCTGTACTAGGCAGTTTCAAGGTCTAGCTTGACAGGGTGCTGGACCATCTCATTTAAATTATATTCTTACCCTGAAAGGTTGGACTAGATGATCCTGGTATTCTACAAATCTGTGAATCTTTTCCCCTGCAGATTCCCATGTTCAGGAAACATCCTCCCCCATTACTGCACAGGGACATCAGGTGTTCCTGATCCAGCCCCAAACCCATTGCCCCACCTCCTGTCCTAAACCTCTGCAAAAGCAATGTATTTACGGTGACTGAATTTATTAGGCCTAAGTATTGAGACCGAATGAAAATGTTACCACTGTTATGAAATGCCTTACAAGTTTCTGGGACTGAGAAAGTAACTATTCTACTTAGTTCTGCTGGCAATGTTACACCGTGAGCTATTTCACCAGTCCTGTGCCACGTGCAATATATATTGTGTTTCTGAGACAGGAAAGGATGATGAATGGGTAATGCGTGGCCTGCGTTCTGCTTCTGTTGATAAGTGACTGATAAAGCTGACAAATAGCTAGATTAAGTAAACAGAGCCTACATAACTCATTGAAAGTGAATAACCGTTTACAAATTATCAATTGTTATCTGCAAAATTTTCAATTAGGAATGATGGATCCCATTCCTGTGTACAAATAATGGGCCAGTGATTACATGTATCAGGTAGGTGAACAGTAAAATTGGCCATCTGACAATGCTCATCTTCAGTACAGAAACTGGCAAGAAGAGAAACAAATGTTCTTTGGACCAAGCAAAGCGATTTTTGACTCCAGTAGAGAATCTGAATACAATAAAGGCTTTGGGATTTGGCTCGTAAATACAATCAGAATAATTTGTAGACTCTTTTAGAAGCTATTGTGACTCGTTACTACTCAAGGACCAATTTCCATCTCATTCCCATGAGTAGTGTTTGCAGAAAATGTAGAATGTGTATCTTTTTATTAGAACAGGAAGGAATGCCTGCTAATATAATACCACTTAATTTCATAATTCACTGTAGGATGAGAATGGAATTTCAGGGCTCTTGATATTTTAATCTCATGTTTCTTTGTCCACAGCAAAAATCTACATATAAACTATGTTAAGTTAAACAGATTTAGTTCATCAATAGCTGTGTCACATTTGTACCACATGTTCAAGGTGGGGGAGGGTTTCTGCTCGGCTCTGTATGATCAAGTGCTTCCTTTTAATTTAGTGAGTCGTCTCTGCAACATCCTGATAACAAAACATGGCTTCAGATTCCTGAGATAACATTGAGTGCCAATTGCACATCAGAGAGAAAATAACTTGGCTTGCAATAGCCTAGATTGATCCACAAAGTAAGAGGTTATAAACTGTAATGGAAGTGCTGACACAACCAAATGAGATAATACACTCCAGTACAGCTATCAGCGCAAATGGAACATGTGGCTCTGAAGTGTCTCGATGTAGCCTGACCACTCGTGCTGGAGTAGAGCTATCAACTCAGGGAATTAAGGTGATGCCTGAGAGCTCAGTGGGCCTGGGTGCTCTCCCTCTTGGGGGTTTGGCACCCTCTGCTGTCCAGTTTTTGAACCAAAAAATACGGAAATCGGACTATATAGAGCAAATAAAAGAGCAAAGGAAACTCTTAACTCAGCTGTTATGGGAGTCAAACTCCCACACACTTTCATGCTGCAAGAAACTGTTTAGGGAAAAGATGAAAAAAAAAAAAAAGGGGGAGGGGGGAGAAAATTAAAAAAAAAAATTTTTGGTGTTGGGTTTTGTTTGTTTGGGGTTTTGGTTTTTTTGTTTTGTTTTGTTTTTTCTTCACAAGAGTAGCTGCATAATTGTATTGAGTGTTCCTCATAAATAAGGTGACCAAGCCTTGGCTGCTACTCCCACCGCAAGGCTTCCTCACCATTGATGTTGATTCAAACAAAGCACAAAGGTTCTGGTCCTGGAAGGGCCTTAGACATGCTAGAGCAGAGGGAGGCTTTTACTGTCTCAGCAAGGTCTCTGCACAATTGTCACAGAATTGAAACAACCCTAACTCAGTGGAAATGCAGTAGAAACAAGTGGGTTCATACCTAACATCTGGCATGACTGTTCTCGCTACACGAGCACCTTGTGCTACAGCTGATAGCACTGAAAATTGTTTAGAGCACCTTATGCATGTTTTAGCTATTTAGCTAAATGTTTATTCACTCTAGGTTCTTTTGGAAACAATTAACAAATGCTCTCCTTGACAGCAAGTTGCAGAACTTCACTTCTGTAACAAACACAAAGGAGCACCTGGCTCTGCAGTAAAGGGAATTTAAACCTGAGAACTCTGGAAAACAGGATGCCCTTTTCTATTGCGTAAGCGCCTCTGCTGAATACCTCTTACATTTGACTGACAATGTCTAAAATGTTCTGTAGAGTAGGCATAGCACCCTGTAAGAAAGAGCCTTTATTTTTTCCTTATGTATTTGGCTTTTGGGATACGTAGTTGTACACTGTATTCAAGGAGAAAAGACAAACAAAAAACAACCACCACCAAAACAAACAAACAACCCCCCAAAAAACCAAACGAAAAACCAAACCCCACAACATTTATCAATCAGATCTGCAACACAAACAATGCCAGTCTTCTTTTAGTATGATGCCAGGAAACCATGGTTGTGATTCCCAGTAGTGGTCCTTCAATGGTTTCCATTATTAAATCAATTTTATTATCAGTTTTGAGTTATCAGTAACTCCAAGTATGATATCAACATTAGCTCGACAAAAGTGGGACAAAGCACCCTTCTGAGGGCACAGAGATAGCTAGATCCTTATAGGCATGGCTTCATTTCTCCTCAGCTCAGCTCGGGCTCTGAGTAACGTTCCTTTAGCAGTTAGTCTGGAGTCCAGAAGATACACATAATGCAAGGCAATGTATACATGTGTCTATGTGAGGTTTGTTGCATGGTTTTTCTCAATGCAGTGGGGAGCACCTCCCCCTCTACAAGCAGGGGGACAGCAATAGCTTGCCATGTATGCCCCAGAGCTGCATGGTTCTCAGGGCACCAAGTTCAGGTGAAGGCTGTGCTCTGCAGAAGCCGCCTGACTGTGCCTGTGCTTCCCAATGTCCACTGTGTTCCTAGGGAAAAATAATTTGGAGAAGTCATCTATAGATTAAATTGCAACTTTTTTTTCACTTAAACAGAGCATAAATACATGGATTTACTAATAGCTGCTTTTCTTTCCATACCTACTCTGTTTCTCCTATATCTTTTCAGACATAGGAAGGTAGCTAAAGACTCAGAATGCTCATACACATTTCTATTATAAGCAGAAGAAAATGCACAGATTCTAAGAAATTTCACTTTTGGAAATAGGTTTGATTTTCTGCTGCAACAACCACAATCTTCTAAATAGACTGCAGCTCTTCACATTCAGTCTCAATAGAAAATAAAATGGAGGAAGTGCAGAAGGCAGCACTGGCATGATTTGCATATAGTCTTTGAAAACAAACATCAGATAATGGCAACTGAAGACCAGTTTTATATTAAAATCTTCTCATAAATATGTTCAAGTCAAAGAAAGAAAATATGACCTTGTGGAAAAATAACCCTCACTCTAGCATGTATCCGAAAGAACAGCCAAACAACAACAATAAAACCCCTGTTATTTTAGAAAGAGCACAGAATTAGACAGAATTGTGAGTGATGGGAAAAACATAAATAAAACCCAGAATCCTTATTTGAGATCTCCAATGAGTGAAAGCCATGGTACCTAGTGCAGTCTGCACATGAGGCAGTCTGTCGCTGAGCTATATATTCAACCACAGATTGGTTTCCCCAAGCATCAACCAAGACATTGCTTTTATTGATTTATTTTGCTATCTTCCTGCTGCAGTGATAGGATGACAAAAGAACCACCTGTGGGTATCCTAATATATCTAATGCCAGCAGATTTTCAGGTTGAATAAAAACAATAAATCTTTCTAGGCACAAAGGGGAAACCATGAGGTAAGTTAATTTGGGAAACTAAAAAGCATGATTTAAGAATATTGGGTTTGTTAGGATGGATCAGAGTAGTCCTCCTGTTTTACTATCTTCTCTCCAGAGATGGTTTCTAATGGATGACACAAAAGAAGATAAAATAAGCCCCAAAACAGTTAACTGTTCAGTGACATTTCAAGGGACTGGTCTGCTTTCTGACAGTGTAGCAATAATCGTGTTACACCATTAAGTGAGAGGTCTGATTCTTGCTGTACTGTGCACACTACAAGTGCTCTAAAAATTAGGTGGCATTTCTTAAGGAACTCACATCTGCAGATGCTTGTGGCTGTGTTGATCACTGCATCTACTGTGGGACGCAACCTGTATTTATCCCCACAGCAGTACAGTTAGATTTGTTGTACAACTTCCTTTTGAATTAAGTGAGAAAATGAATAAACATGTAAACCTGTTCAATTGCTTAACATATCCAAGGTGAAACAGTAGCTAGTCAATGAAAGTGTTAGAATCTAGCACATCAAAAAACAAAGTTCTCTTTCTCCCCAGTCCATCCAATGGCTTTCTCTGTCTCCTCACTTTCATGAACAGGTTGAACTTGTCTTGTGAGGTGCTCCTAAAAATGCATATTAAGCTATCATGCCAATATAAGGCTCCTCAGTTCTCATCTATTTCAGATCAGTGATTTTTCAGTCTTTTAAGATTTCTGGTAGTAAAAGCTTCCAGAGTAACACGCCTCTGAGACTGTATCACTCTTCTTCCCGCTTAACAGGCACAGCACGAGCTGCAGTGGATGAAGTTCCCTACAAGTGCTGATTTGCTTATATACCTCAGCCCTGATCCGTTTTTGGAGGTGCATCTGGAAAGGGTAGGTTTTGCTTTACATAGGAATTTCAGCTCCTGGTTTGTGCATCATATTTCTGTGTCTATGTTTTGATTTTTACCTCAGGCATTTTTCTTAATCCTGATCTTAGATTTTTTATAACTAAGCTGCAAGATGATATAAACATGAGCACTGCTATTTATATAGCTCCAGAAGGCAGTTTTGCATGATCTAGCAAATTGTCTAATATACTTACACTTGTTTAGAGTGCTTAAAGGAACTTAAGTAAAGGCTCAGTATATCTGCTTTAATCCATGCCCCTGAAGCCCCAAATAATATGAGTACTGGTTGCCTCTGTAGAGTCAAGACAGTAATGCAAAGAGGCCAACTCCAGATCTGCATCCTTCTCAGATACAGGGAAAAAAAATCAAATTGAAGTGAAGATATAAGAGCTCAGGAGAAGTTTCAAAGAAAGCCAATAAAAGAAAAAAAGCTAGAAACTGACAGTGGACAATAATAGGATTCTTAAAGCCTCGAATTCGATAAAGCCACAAACCAAAAGAAATTAAGCAGGCTTTGCTGCTTCAGGTTGGAATGCTATGTGATTTTAACAAGATTCATAGGTATTAAACAGTAATGGCATAGACTGGTTATTTAAAGTCAATATTGATTTGTTGCCAGATTCTGCATATCAACAATTGCACTTGAGTGTCCATTTACTTTGCTCAGAAATAAATATTCCAGCCCAGCTGCATGTGTTAGTTGGAAGAGAATCTGTTTTCACCACTGGCAAAGGGACAGGTTGTTATCTCAAGGCACATGGTTCATTGATTTATCAGTGGTGGTGTAAATACAGGAATTTATAGGGATGCTGTCAAGATCATTTATTTTAAAGTGGGGTTTTTTTGTTTCATTTTTTTTAAAGAAAGATGGTATCACATTCCCAGGTAAGAATGTGAGAGGCCTCCTGAGTATTTGAACTTTTTGGTTGGTTGTGGTAAATTATCTCCATTTGATGTTTCTGGCTGACAGAGTTAATTTATTTGTACAAAAGTATTTAATGATGCAGGGAGATTGTTATTGGTGGTTTAATTATTGTTTTGATCAGAGCTTCTGTATGGGTGGTAGTACTCCTAATAAGATAATCATACTTTTTCATCTGTTAATGAGTCTTTGGAGTATTCCCAACACAGTTTCAAGTCTTAGTTGCTTTCCCACTCTTACTTCAATTTCTGTATTTCTGTGTTTCATTTGACTTGTATAATGAAATGAGACAGGCAACTTCACTATTTTTCATAATCCGTGTTCCTGCTCTGGTTTTCCATGTTTGGACTGATCAGGATTTTCCAAAAGAAACATTTCTAACCTGGGGGAGGGGGGATTCCCATCAATTGAAATGAATATATTGTGCATTTTCTTGGGTAAATTCCAATATCATTTTTGCACAATTTTATTGC
>VWYK01118804.1:0-11108 GCA_013399775.1 Semnornis frantzii | reverse complement strand
AAAAGAAAAAAAAAAATATCAAACAAAGTTTAGTCCTTCTTTACCAGCAACCATACTTAGAGATTTCTCAGAGCACTGTTTTAGCCTGGTAAAATCTGAACTCACATTTTCACCATTAAAGAAGTGCTTACTAAGAGGAGTTACACTCTGCAAAATATGTATTCTATCCCAACTATTTCCATACATTTTGACTATTTACATTTACAATTGCACTAGAAAGTCACAAACCTTTAGAATGAGAAAACATTTATTCATTTTACTCATGCTTGAAAACAGCCAAACCAACTTTATCCAAATAATTTTACAGAAAAACAACAAAACCACAATTTTTATGGCAAAGACCAAGCCTGAAAAATGTCAGCCATAGAGTTGATGTTTTCCTAATGATACAAGCAATTGAAAAATGAAAGCTAAAATACAAGAAAGCATGCAGCTCAAATTCTTAAATCAGCAGGCAAGCTAATTTGGGTTTAAGAGTTCCAAACACTAAATGATGATACTTGTCTTTGTAATATTAACCTTGCATAGTCTTTGAGTACAAGAGAAGCTGTAGAAAACAAAGAACATGAAGTGTGGCACAGAATTCTTTGCAGAGCTACTGGTCAGCCCATCCTTACATGAGTCCTAAGTGAAATAATGAAGTGTTTGACACTCAACTAAATCAATAAAGAATTAAAGGATGTCCTGGAAAAAGTCAACCTTAGTAAGGTTCAGGGTTCCTCTGAGAGAAGCAATTGAACATAAATTCCCATCGATGCTGTCTTTAGAATTATGATTTTTTCAATATATCAACAAGACAACAATCACCTTGTTAGACTAGAGACAAGTTACTGCCTCTTTGCATGGTTTTAGTTCAATGCTGTTGGCTACTGGTAGGAGGTGACCGAAGAGCAATCTGCAAGTGGTTACTGTGGGAGAAAATAAGTAACATTTTGGATTCTAGCAGAAAATGTCACTCTTGAAGCCAAAGTCTAAGATAAATTAAAATAACACTAATATCTTTGCAACAATGAGTTCATCCATGGGAGTAATGTAGCACATTATCAGATTCTCCATCAGCTGAAATCTTTGAATCACACTAATTAATCTGTGATTACATGTGAAAACATCACATCCTGTGCTCAGAATAGGGGACTATTAATGGTATTTTTCTGGCCTTAACAACTGGACTAAACAGTCTTCTTTCTTTAGTGTATATCATTTATCACTGCAGAATCAATATGTAACAACAGGCGTGCCACTGAAAGGGCAGTTAGGATTCAGTTGTATAAAGGAAGGCTTCAGCTTCAGACATCTTACTACAGTTAAACTACCTTCTATGACTCTTCTATAATATTTACATTTAATATGCACACAAACAGAGATTTGGAAGCATTCAGAAAGTTCTTAAAAGAAGAGGATAATAATGTATCTTCCTTCCCTTCCAAGATTTATTTATGTTCTAACCAGAGTTGCAAAATTCACACAGAAGATCATACTGATAATTGTTTGTTTTATGCTGGTGATGAAGAGCATAGTCTCAACACTCAGTGTTTTGTTTTGGTTTTAGGGTTTGGCTGTAGTATCTGCTGCTTACAGGGCAATGTCAAGACTTTTTACTTCTCGTAATTGGAACTTCACAGCTACCACATTTGCCAGCAAAACCAGATGGAAGATACCACCAGTTTCAGGCTTGGCCTGAAGGCCATTGTCACACAACCTTATCTCTCCACATGCTCTGTGTTCAAGTCACAGAATACCTCCTCAAAAGAAAGAAAACACATCTTTTAGGAAAGCACTTCTTGTGTTAAAAAGTCTATGATCAATTTTGTCATCTTTTCCGCATGCATTAGAAGCTTGTACAAAGGTCAAAGAGCCTCTCAGTCAAACTTTCCATTTGATGAAGCAAACAGATACTTGAGCCTTAACAGTATACTGCTCTTGCTAATCTATCTCCTGAACTGTCTGAACTGTCTTCCAGCAAGTCTACAGACTCTTTGAAATGCAGAAGCCACCTGGTGCGTAAGAGAAAGCCATAAGCCAAATTTAAAGGTCTGTGTCATGATTACGTTCTGCTGTTGAACAGTACTGCAGCTTCCCACCTGTGCAGAGGGAAACTAATTCTGAAGAAACGTGTAACACTTAAGCTAACAATACCTACTCAACACAGTAAGATGCACAAGATGCTAATAACGTGTCTTAGACTCTTTGCAAAACACTATTGCAAAGCCTGCAGGTACCTCAGGGGTGCTTTACCCTGCTCTTCCACGTGAAAAAAAGAACCAACCAAACAACCAAAGACCACACTTTATCACTCCAGACAACTTAAGCTGTCACTTCACGACTGAAGCTTCCTGAGGATTTATCATCTGGTACCAGCAGTGAGCTTGACTACACATCTGTGTCACTCACTGAAGATGTAATTTGCTTTATTATGAAATACACAGAGCTCCCTACTCTTTGGCCAAGCGAGTCAGACTGAAATCAATTAAGTCATTGCTGTTGACCACTCAACTAGCCCAGAATTTCAACACTGGTCTCCCTTGAACCAATCAAATGACAGAGTAGTGAGACTTTTCAAGACACTTTGCAGATCACTTACCTTGAAGGAGGAGAGGTCATCAAAGGAAGAGGGAAAACAACAACCAGTAATTACTTACTTAGGGAAAATGACAGTCATGAGCGCTGATGCATAACCAGGCTTGCACACTCCCTCAGAGAAATTTGCATACTTTGATGCCAGTTCTGGAGGCCTGTGAAAAAATTAGAAAGTCAGGTCTCCCCTGGCCATGAACTGACTTTTACAATTATCTAAGTCGTATTTTTCCTTACAGCTTTTCTGAAAAAGAGCTGTGAGGATCAACAACAAACACAGGTGAATATTTATTTCTGGCAGTATAGCATCAGAGGAGAACAACAAGCAAAGGACAGGGGCAAAGTGAAATATCACTAAAACCCCAAGTTTCGCTAAAAGACTTTCTTAACTAGGAAGCTAAAACTCACGGAAGCAAAAAATTACAACAGCATTTTAGACTTCAACCTTTTAAAAGGAAGAAAACACAAACACAATTTTGGCTATTTTTCTAAAGAATGAACAAAGTTGTAATTACAGAAAAGTATTATCCAGATTATTAATTTGAAGACATCTTTAGAGTATTTGAAAGAAACTGCTGAGCACTTCCCACAGGCTACCATCAAGGGATGCATGCTTCCAATATTTGGGACAGGTAACACTGTTGCCATTTTGTTGAAATGTGTTTTTAATCCAGCTTGCCCAGCGACTTGAGGGCCAAATTTAGGTTATTTGGTGCATTTTCCCATTGTTACTTTGTACAAAAACAAGATTAAGAAGAAAAGGTATTTAAATCCTGTACATCCTCCTACTGCAGATCGACCTGGAAAAAACATTTTGTGTCCCCGCTCACCACAAATAAAATTTTTACATTAATCCTTTTCCTGAAAACCTTTCAAGGGTTAACTCAGTTGTGCTTTCATAGTAGATTAAGATACTTTGGTGCCAGTTACAGTATGAGAATTATTAATATTTCTTCAACATAAAAAAAAGAGGTTGCATGTTCAACATTCAGTGGAAGTTGCAATTATTACCAACTGCAAAGAGCCAACCAATAGTACTGTATTTGTTTTATCCTCTCATTAGAAGCAGGCAAGCAATGAAAGTTTTGTTTCCTACTAGTGAATCAACAGTAGGAGTCAAATGAAGATGACAGTGCATATCTATAAGCAGATCCACAAACATAATTTTGAAGACTCCATTATTATCATAATCATGGAGGCATCCCCAAACATGTACATCACTGGTATCGGTTAACTCGCAAACCATGCAATGAGCATGGATTCAAAGGTTCAAGTGAGTGGACTCTTGAGCTGAAGAAAAAGTCATAGAGGAACTTGAGTAGTGGTGCAAACAGAATCTTGGCTGGCAACATTACATATCTGAATGACAGTAACTCCAAGACAAATCAGTAGCAACTATCCCTCTTGTACTCGTCCTGGGTGATCTCCTATAAGATCACTAGCCGGTTCCAGTAGATGGATATCCACTTTCACAATCAGCCACATGCAGTACAAAAACACCTGCACCTATAGTTATGAAAGAATAAAGTCTATTTCTGCTGAATAAAAATACAAACCTTCAGCAGCTGGAAGAGGAAACAAAAAGTCACTGTAAGCATTGTCAGTGACATGGACAGAGGAATCGAGTGCACCCTCAGCAGTTCTGCAGATGACACCAAGCTGTGTGGCACAGTCGACTTGCTAGAGGGCAGGGATGCCATCCAGAGGGACTTGGACAGGCTGAAGAGGTGGGCCCAAGCCAACCTCATGGAATTCAACAAGGCCAAGTGAAGGTTCTGTACCTGGGTAGGCACAATCCCAAGCACAAACACAGACTGGGTGGTGAATGACTGGAGAGCAGCCCTGAGGAAAAGGACCTGGAAGTCTGAGTTGATGAAAAGCTCAACATGAGCCTGCAGTGTGCACATGCAGTCCAGACAGCAACCGAGTGCTGGGCTGCATCAAGAGCAGTGTGGCCAGCAGGGCAAGGGAGGGGATTCTGCCCCTTTACTCTGCTCTTGTCAGAACCCACNTGTAATGACAGGACAAGGGGCAATGGGTTTAAACTGGCAGAGGGGAGATTTAGACTGGATGTCAGGAGGAAGTTCTTTCCAGTGAGGGTGGTGAGACACTGGCACAAGTTGCCCAGGGAGGTTGTGGCTGCTCCCTCCCTTGGGGTGTTCAAGGCCAGGTTGGAGGAGGCCTTGAGTGACCTGTTCTAGTGGGAGGTGTCCCTGCCTATGGCAGGGAGTTGGAACTGGATGATCTTTGAGGTCCCTTCCAACCTTACCATTCTATGATTCTATGATTAATGTCTTAAAACCTTTTCAAATGAAAAGCACCATAAAAAGCTTAAAAATACGGACCAAATTCTAATTCTGCTACAGATTTCCTGCATAGCTTTGCCTAACACAAGTAATATTTTACTATCACAACTCCTCATCTAAACGATGGCAAAACAATACATTTGGCTGCTTACGCTGCCAGTTGTTTATACTGAAGTTCAAATCTCTCTAAATATATCATATAGACTTGGAGAGATAGACACAAGTGCTACATTGTCTACCACAAGTCAGATCCACAAATTCAGTTTCTATTGCCGATATTATAATACATATCTTTAAATGAGAGAGATGAAAAAGCACCTAAGATCTAAGAATATACATGTTTGAATCCTGAAGACTTGTACTGAATAATTTGTGCTCTGCCTCCAGTCAGGATCTCTTTGAAAATAGGCACAGGAAGGATAGGCCCACTGCTGATGGAACACAAGGCTCAATAGTCCTAAAACATATCCCTTTCTGATACAGCCAAGAGGGACAGCAGGCTGTACAAATCATAGCTTGTTGCAGCTATGAAGAAATGTGAGAAATCTTAATCTTTATCAAGCAAACCTAAGTGTTGCCAGATTTTTATTGTTTAAGCAACACACAGAAACATTTAATACCAAATCTTTAAAAATAAGTACAAAACAACTGGAATTTATCTGCAGCCACCATGGTAGTGAGTCATTGCGGGCAAACTTGGCCAACTATTTCAACAGCAGTCCTTTCTCCTAAGACCTCAGTGGTCAGAAAATATGCTACAAACACACTCATTCTTCTCTTTTCTGATTTAATGGTTCTTTCATTATCAAATTTAAATGTCACTCAGATGCCCATCATGGTGCTTCTGCAAAAGAATAGTAGGCTGAAGCTTCCATGCATCTGAGTGGCACAGAATGCCAATTGGAGCCATACACTGATGGTGGAGCTGTCAATTACAAAACCACAATGATAGTCAGAGCTGCTACAGCCTGAGGGCCTGAGCTGTTAACATTTCTTGCATGTGATGATGGTCATGATCCAGAGCCCCAGAGGCAGAACAATTCTGGTAAAACAGTTGTTGCTGACATCTCCTATCATTCATCACTTGCCCATCCTCTTTCTTCCAGCCACACTAGATCGGTAGGCTACATACAACTAAAAATGGGCATCCTGTATTTTAAATCTACCTAAGGACACATTTCACTTCTTTACTTTCTTCAGATTACACAGTACCCACGGTCACAGCCAGCATGCTCAAGACCATATACCTGTATTAGGTGTAACTCAATGCAAAATACTGAAGACTAAGGCTGGAGGGCAGGGATGTCACCCAGAGGGACCTGGACAGGCTGGAGAGGTGGGCCCAAGCCAACCTCATGGAATTCAACGAGGCCAAGTGAAGGTCCTACACCTGGGCAGGCACAATCCCAAGCACAAATACAGACTGGGTGGTGAATGACTGGAGAGCAGCCCTGAGGAAAAGGACCTGGAAATCTGGGTTGATGAAAAGCTCAACATGAGCCTGCAGTGTGCACATGCAACCCAGATAGCAACTGAGTCCTGGGCTGCATCAAGAGCAGTGTGGCCAGCATGGCAAAGGAGGGGATTCTGCCCCTTTACTCTGCTCTTGTCAGACCCCATCTGGAGTCCTGTGTGCAGTTCTGGAGTCCCCAGAACAGGAAGGACATTGAACTGTTGGGGCGAGTCCAGAGGGGGCCACAAAGATGATCAGAGGGCTGCAGCAGCTCTGCTATGAGGACAGGCTAAGAGAGTTGGGGCTCTTCAGCATGGAGAAGCCTTCCAGTATCTGAAGGGAGCCTACAGGAAGGCTGGGGAGGGACTATTTACAAGGTCTTGTAATGACAGGACAAGGGGCAATGGGTTTAAACTGGCAGAGGGGAGATTTAGACTGGATGTCAGGAGGAAGTTCTTTCCAGTGAGGGTGGTGAGACACTGGAACAGGTTGCCCAGGGAGGTTGTGGCTGCCCCCTTCCTGGAGGTGTTCAAGGCCAGGTTGGATGAGGCCTTGAGTGACCTGTTCTAGCGGGAGGTGTCCCTGCCTATGGCAGAGATTTGGAACTAGATGGTCTTTGAGGTCCCTTCCAATCTTACCATTCTATGATTCTACAGATGCAGCCTTGCTGTTCACTAATCTGCTATCACATGAAAACACACAGGCTAACATAGTTTGAGACATATACATTTGCTTTGTGTTGTTTTTTTTTTTCTGCTGGATTCACAGATCTTGCAGAGGATGCTTTTGCATAAGTCAAATGGCAAAACATCCTGCATGAAGTGTTCCATAGAGAACTATACATTTTTCAAAATCAGTTGTGTAAAATCATGCTACAGTTAGTAGCACAGTAGGTACACAGTTCTGTAGCAGAGTTACCAAACCAAAGCATATGTATAAGCATCTCCTTCATACATTATGACAAAGCACTTATTACACTGCTGCATATATATTACTGCTTCTTTGATTGTGCTTATTTCCATATGGAAGAAGCAGTATTGCTGAGAATGCATCCTGCACGAGCTGTCTGACAAATTATCACAACATGGTGCACAGAATCACAAGAGCTTCTATTTGGTTCTCATTCTACAATCCTGAACACTGCTTACAACAGACAAGTCAAGAACCCTGCACCAAACCAAATGGTATTATTTTCTTAGCACTTGACTAGTACGTAGCTTGATCTCACTACATCCATTACTGAGCCTGGTTATACTGATCACAGAAACAGGTTGGAAAGGGCCCTGGGGATCACAAAGTCCAACCAAAAGAACATAGAAAGCTGTTGCAGTAAGCCAGTAAGGGTTACAGTGACTGTAACAGCACAAAGGTGCAAATCTCTTCTACATCTTCCAGCTCCAAACACGTTATTCCAGCTCCTGATTCTCATGTGCCTTAGCTACAGTGAAAGTATCAGCTATGTTGAGGCAGTTAAAGAGCTAGTGGGGACAGCAGAAAGGATATAATTAGACAACACTCTAACCCTTCTATTTTGCTCAGATTTTGTGCAGGAAAAACCCAGGAGATAATAAATTTATCCAGAGTAAATAAGGGAAGCAATTCGTGGTCTGTAACTGTAAACATCTGCAGTTTTTAAACAAGGGCCTGCATGGAGGTAAAGTTAAAGGGAAGCAATTATTCCACTGAAATAAAATCTTCCTGACTTTTTTCTTATGAGACTGGTACACATCATGAATTCTCAAGAAATTCTGTGCTTCTGTAGACTGTTTTGTAGCTATCAATCTTAACAAAATTTCACAGTTTGGGTAAGTTAAAAATCCAGTTGCTTTCAGAGGATTCAGAAAAAGTAACAACATTTCCCCTTCTGCTTGCATTTGGCAGATGTGTAGCTTCTTTTAATCTCAAATATGAAAACATCACCATGGTTAATTCCTTCATCATGTCTTGATTGGGGACAGCATGTCATCCTCATATGGCTGGAATCTAAATCCACTTTAATAAAAATAAATTAGTAACACAAACTTGGTGTCTGGACTTCTTAAAAAAGAAAATGTCCACAACTAAGGTTGTGAGGTTTTGTAATTGAATACTACGAAACATACTTTAAGAGATAGATTTTGCTGCTTGACCTTCCACGTGGAATTTAACTTCTGAATTCTAAAAATTAAAAAACTTTACCTGCTTGAGACCATCTTATTTGATGACAGCTTTCTCTGGCACACAAAATATATGCATTTCTGCTTTGTTTAAATGAGAAAAATGAGTTTTTTGGCAACGTGGTCTCTAGGCTGACCCTTTGCCTTGAGGTTTCTTTCTCTTTGGTCCAAAATAACAAGAGTCAAACATCTCTATAAAGTATATGTCATGATACCTGAGGAATGAATAGATGATGTGATGAGAATATGAAATTAAAGAGATATAAAACATAGTGATTATTATAAAATAATAATGAAATATTAGCAAGTGATCAGGTAGATCAAAAAAGGGCAGGTGACTGCATCAAAGCAGTTAATGCTGAGACCCCATATCCACACCACATGAAATTCAGGGTATTTCATTTTAGATAAGACTCCAGTCAGATTCCCTGGACCAGATGTATTCATTACATTAACAGATGGGCTCAGTGTTGGTCAAAAGGCCAAGATTTAGTTTGGAGACTCACATCCTCAATTAAATATTGCTGCATCTCATAGACCCCAAGAATAAAGCTTTCAGTTTAGTTTCTCCCAAATACGCCCAGGGCTACATTTCAATCAGCACACAGTGAGAAATAATTGCAGGACTGCTCTAAATAAGACACTAATGAAGACACAACAGAGTGGCTAGGGTGCACAACATGTTCATATTTTAACTAAGATCAAAGGGTTGAGGATTTTTGAACCTTGTTTTGTACATCACTTACAGCCTAACACAGTTTCCAGTCCTCCACATGCTTTTTTATAATATATCATAAGCTTGTAAAGCCATAAAACCCATTTGAGGAGGATGTGAGTGCCCCATCAAGTCTCTCCATTACTGTTATCCTCACAGCAAACACTACCAGTTCACTTAAAGTCATGGGAGGACACCTTTAGCAGGTCTGGTGATGCAGCTCTCTTAGTCTTCTTCAGATACAGCTATTCAGCAAGATCAGTCATTAAGAGCAGCAGCAGGTTTCACATATATAGTAGTCAGCTCCCAGCAAGGGACTTAAAAAAATGTATTTGCACATCTGATTTTTTAAGTAGAGTCATGATCATCAGATCATTTTGACAGCTGGAATCTTCCTGAGTGCAAGACACCATGGAAACAAGATGAACTGATGAACTCTCTTCTTGGTACGCGGCTGGAGCTTTAGGTTCAACAGAAGCACAGTGGGTCAGGAATCACTGAGAAGTTTAAGGACCTGTGATTAGAGCTCTGTCAGAAGTTTACAAACGTGGGTTCAAAGAATTACATGGCCTGATCATGTGATATTTGCTATTTTTCTAGTTCCAGCTGAGGAAAAAAACAAAGTAAAGAATGAGGAGGTAGAAAGAAGAAAAGCAGAGTGCTTACACTGAAAGAGACAGGAAGTGCATCTATCACACTATAGCCAGCTAAACAGATGTAAATATTTTCAAATGTTACTTCAGTATGTAAGCAAATTTCTCAAGGAGGTTGGATGACTGAATAGGAGGAGAGATGGCCCAAATCCCTCTTCCTAAGAATGCTAAATGCATGCTAAAAAAAAGTCCTGTTCTGCCTCTCCACTAAGAATTTTGGCTTCTTAGGAAACTAATTTCTTAGCAGCAAAGATAATCAACACATTTTTATTTATTTCTTTTGACTACTCAAGAACACCAGCTGAAGAACATTAGGCTACATTAAAGTGGCTCAGGAAAACAGTTTTAAAGAGATTCCACTGAAACCCATGGCCCATTTCCACAGCCCTGAAGGAAGACTCAATCCAAAGCTTTTTCAAGAAATACATGCTGAGCAGAGGAGTGCTGTGAGCTGCTAGCACTGGCAATGCCATTCACCCTTGGTGAAATGGCATCTTTACACAAGCACACTGAAGAAAGGCAGAAACCTCTCTTTCTTACTAAATTCCATTCCTGGTCTTTGACATACTAGGAATTAGATCATTAGGCAGAAGAAGTAACTTCAGATTAGTCTCTGCAGTGCTAAATACATAAACATCTTAAGAAATACAGCTGTGAGTGATTTCTCTATCAGAAAGGATTATATCAATGTATGATCTCCCATCGTTTATGGAATTTAACAATCGTGCCTGCAGCCTCTCAATTAATAACCTTTTATCAGATCCTAGAACATCTTGGGCTCCTTGAGGACAAAAGATGTTCTCAAGCTACAAAGTTTTTCTCTGTTTGTTTCTAACAAATAAAGAAGCTTAGTTTATACAACTAGATTCAAAGGATGGAGATTAAAAAAATCCACCAAAATTCCATGGCACATTTTGTATGTGACCTCATGCTGCATACTCCTCCAACAATTGAGTAATATCCCTGATCTCCTTTAGCTTTTATAAACTTTCCCCTTTAAAAAAAAAAAAAAGTTTTTTTTAAAAAAAAAAATCTGTTTCTTTTACATCTTACCTGTAAGACTAGTAGCATGGAGAAAAAGGAGAGTTATATTCAAATAGACACAGATAAGGAGTAAAGACATCACTTCATTTGAAGGCTGGTTTGTGTTTTTAAAGAAACATGTAAAGGAGAACAACTGGCTGAAATACCGATTGTTAGACTAAACAAAAAAAGATGCAAAATACAGAAATTTTGTTTTCAGGGAAGAAA
>VWYK01118799.1:3739-19707 GCA_013399775.1 Semnornis frantzii | reverse complement strand
CAGCTGGGGTCTGAGGAGAGCAGAGCCAAGGGGCAGAATCCCCTCCCTTGCCCTGCTGCCCACACTGCTCTTGCTGCAGCCCTCAGGTTCCTCCTCATTCCCAACGCATCATGGAGCTTTTCTTCTCTTGGGGTAGATAAATAGCACCAACACCACTGAAAAGGTCCCTGAGAGCAGCACGTTGGGCTGAGGCTGCACAAGAGGTTAGGGGAATGCATTTCATAGAGTCACAGAATCATGGAATCATGGAATTAGAGAACCACAGAATCAGTCAGGGCTGGAAGGGACCACAAGGAGCATCCAGCTCCAACCCCTGCCATGCCCAGGAACACCTCACACCAGCTCAGGCTGCCCACAGCCTCATCCAGCCTGGCCTGAAACACCTCCAGGGATGAGGCTTCCACCACCTCCCTGGGCAACCCCTGCCAGGCTCTCACCACCCTCATGCTCAACAACTTCTTCCTCACCTCCAGGCTGACTCTCGCCATTCCCAGCTCTGTTCCATTCCCCCCCCACTCCTATCACTCCCTGACAGCCTCAAAAGTCCCTCCCCATTTCCTGATGCCAACATCCAAGCAGGTTGGCACAGTGGGCATTTGGGGGAGGTAAAACTTGGGTGTTTCTCAAGCAAAGCTCAGCAGAGTTCTGCCTTCTCTGGAAAAGACAACTCTGGAGTCATTCCTCATTAAAACCTCTGATCTTCCCAAATGCAGGAGTTGGTTTTCCAGGCAAATCCATCCCCTGCAATTTGTAGGCTGTTCCCATTGCAGGATGATGCTGGCAGATCAAACACAGCCCAGCCCAGTGATCAGGGCTGGTGAAACCTCAGCTGCTTCAGATCTCTCAGCTCCACTCAGCTTTGTTTATTTATTCATGATGCTGTCTTCTCCTGGCAAGCTCTCGACCCTCCTGTTCTGCAGCCTGCCCTGAAACTGCTTCAGCTAAAGCCCTCAGCAGCCTGTGGTACCGAGGCCAAGCTCCAATGGAATTTACATCTCAGTGCACTCTGATCTCTGCTGCTGCACTGTGCCAGCTTCCCTCTGCTCCCAAGTGAGACTCTTCTGTGGTCACCCCCAGCCACCATTCACCTAACTGAAATCCTCTCCTCTCCTCTCCTCTCCTCTCCTCTCCTCTGGGGGTGCAGGCAGGGATGTGCCAGCAAGTCTCAGTGTGGCACTAGGTGCCAAGCCCTGAGTGCTCTGCTCCTGCCTGGCTCAGGGCAGGGTCTGGCAGGGCTGGAGCCCCCTGGACCCAGCACGGGCAGCCCCTCCTGGCAGGCACCCGCCAGCTGTTGCCCAGCTGTGCAGCTCCACTCCTCCCCCGGGGCTGCCGGGGCTCGGTGAGCGTTGGCACCGCGGGCAGGACCGGTTGCATCTCAGCACCAATATTGCTTTGCTCCTGCTCTGTGCCAGTGTCCCTTGGCATCCCGGGGTGGCTCTGGCCGCAGCAGGCTGGGGCTGGGCTCTTTCCCTCTGCCCCTTCTGGCTCCAAACTCCTGGCAAGAACTCTGAGGGCAGGGCTGGGGGGTGGCAGCTCGACCGTTCGGCAAGTTCCTGGCGATGCAATTTATTTTATGATCAAATTACAGCAGGGCGATGCTGCCTGCTGCAGCAGACCATTCAGTTCCCGTAACTGCCACCCTGGGGGTCTCTTCTCTGTGTACCCAGCCCATTTATAACGCTAATGGCAGCAGTCTGTGAGCAGAGGGAGGATAATAGACCTTAAAGAGCAGCAACATCTTGCTGGAGGACAGAGAGAGCTTTGTCTTTCTGCTTCCAAGACTTGTTGAGCCTTGTGAGGTGCAGAACCTGAAGCTGATGTCCTGTGGACTGGGTCAGGCTGCTTCTGCAGTGTGCTTGCTCCAGCCCTGCTGCCTGAAGGTCTGTTCCCTTGCCTGGCACCCTGATGGCTTCCCACCAGGCACTGCACAGACTGGCACCTGCATGCCCCTGCACACACCTCTGACCATACAGACAGCTCTGCCCCCACCTGGGAGCCAAAGAACAGCTGCAAAGAACTGGGAAAAAACCCTCAAACCCCCAAACTTTTGCTGGGTCAGGAGAGATTCCAAACCCACCTGGATATTGTGATCCTGGGCAACCTACTGAGGGAGACTCTGCTTTAGCAGCAGGGTTGCACTGGGTGATGTAGATGACCTGGCACAGGGTGCCCAGGGAAGCCATGGATGCCCCCTCCCTGGAGGTGTCAAAGGACAGGTAGGATGGGTCCTTGAGCAGCCTGGGCTGGTGGAAAATGCCCATGCCCATGCCAGGGGGGTGGGACTGGATGGTCTTTAAGGTCACTTCTAACCCAACCTATTCTGTGGTTCTATGGTTCTGTGGCCTCCAGAGGTCTCTTTAAGGTCAGTTCTAACCCAACCCATTCTGTGGTCTCCAGAGGTCTCTTTAAGGTCACTTCTAACCCAACCTATTCTGTGGTTCTATGGTTCTGTGGCCTCCAGAAGTCTTTTTAAGGTCACTTCTGACCCAACCCATTCTGTGCTCTCCAGAGGTCTCTTCCAGCCCCACCAGGCTGTGAGCTCTGATTTCCATGCCCTGCTGATGCCATTTCTCACCTTCAGAGCTGTGCCCATGCCCAGCAGCAGGGACTGCCAGCACTGCAGCTAATGCCACTGTGGGCCATGGCTTAAGGACCACAGCACTGTGAGCTCAGTGCTGGGACCTGAGGGTCTGAGAGATCTGTTCCAAACGTTCAGTTCTGTGACTGTGATGCTCTGATGATGCCCAGGGAGCTGTGCTGGTGAAGGTCAAAGCCTTGGTGGCACTGCCACGCTCAGCACAGACTGCCAGTGGCCAGGAAGAAGCAGCAGGACAATCTGTCTTGGCTGGCACCTGTCAGTGGGGACGAATGTGGACAGGGCAGGATGTGCTGTGAAATCATCTCCTCTGCTCCGGGGGACACTCACCCTGCCAGCTGCCTTGGAAGCAGCTCTTGAGCCACTCAAACTGTTTAGCTCAGGGCTTTGGAGAGGACAAAGGTTTCTCTGGGGGGAGGTGAAAGCAGCAGCAGAGTTCCAACCAGCTGAATAATATCCTGTCAATATTCTGCAGCCCCTGGGGTGCCAAGGCCCTCGCTGAGCACATGGCATGGGGCACTGGGCATCTCCAGGACAGAACAGTGGTTAAAGGACCTGGTGCAGAGCAGGCAGGCAGCCCCCTCTCTGCTGGCACTGGGCTCCAGCAGCCTTCCCCCCTCCTTTAGAGGGCTCAGAGAAGATGAAATTATTGTCTGATTTTTGCCAAGTGCCTCCATCCCCACCCCTGGGCTGGGAGCTGGCAGCAGCAGGCACACTGTGGGCTCCTGGCAAGGGGAGCTGCCCACACTGCCTCAGCCCATCCCCAGCCCTCACTTGCTTCAGCTGCCTCCTGCTGCAGATGCCTCAGGCTCAGCAGGGTCCTCTCCCCAATCTCTAGCAGGCACAATTCACCTTCCCTGGGCTGCTTTCCAGCTTTGATCTGCTCCATTCATGGCCAGCAGCTATTTTTGGCAGCACCATCCCAGATGTCCTCAGCTCTCTGTGGCAGCACAGAGCACACACACGGCCGGGCTGGAAGGGGCTGGCATGAGACAGAGAAAGCAGTGAGTGCCCCACGCAGCACCCAGCTCCCCAGCCTCACACGGGTGGGCTTCCAGAACGTTCTGTGACTCCGGGGCTGCCTCACAGCCTGACCTTGCAAGGTGACAGAGCTGTGGCCACAGAGAGCCTGACCACAATCTATTGGTTTGCTTTGGACACTCCTCGGCAGGGACAGAAAGCAGCAGCAGCAGGAGCAGGAGTAGGGAACAGCCTCCAGCAGTGCTGAGTGGGCTCCTGGTGCTCAGCTCCTGCTCACCCAGCAAGGTCACAGCTCAGAGGGGCTGCAGGATCTCAGAGCTTGGATTTTTTCCCCCATTCTTCTTAACTTCAAGAGGTGAAGACATTTCTGTGCTATCCCTGGGGGAGCTTCTGGGATTCCCCAAATCCCTTCAGCTCCTGAGGGAAGCCAGCAGCAGTCTGCTGGAGGGACTGGGGGACCCAAGGGACAAGGAGGACCAGGGCAGGGGGGCTGTGGACTGGGCACATGCTGGGTACCAGCTCTGCCTGCATTGTCCCCTCCTGGTGGTCTCAGGGGGGTGGTTGGACTCGAGGGTCTTAGAGGTCTTTTCCAACCCAAACAGCTCTGTCATCCTCTGGAGAGGAAGCTTAAAGCTCAGCCAGTTCCAAGGCCCCTGCCATGGGCAGGGCACCTCCCTCAGGTGTCCTCATGGCCTCATCCAGCCTGGCCTTGAACAGCTGCAGGGAGTCCTGCTCCTCCTGAGCTCCTGCAGGACAATCCTGGTCCTCCTGAGCTCCTGCAGGATAACCCTGCTCCTCCTGAGCTCCTGGGTGGAGAATCCTGCTCCTCCTGACCTCCTGCAGGAGAATCCTGATCCTCTTGAACTCCTGCAGGACAATCCTGGTCCTCCTGAGCTCCTCCAGGACAATCCTGCTCCTCCTGAGCTCCTGGGTGGAGAATCCTGCTCCTCCTGAGCTCCTGGGGGGAGAATTCTGATCCTTCTGAACTTCTTCAGGAGAATCCTGCTCCTCCTGAGCTCCTGCAGGACAATCCTGCTCCCCCTGAGCTCCTAGGTGGAGAACCCTGCTCCTCCTGAGCTCCTGCAGGACAATCCTGCTCCTCCTGAGCTCCTAGGTGGAGAACCCTGCTCCTCCTGAGCTCTGAAGCTGGCTGCTCTGTGCCTGCTGTTCCTGCTGCTTCCATTTGTCAGCCCAGAGCTAATTCTGCAATGAATTGTGTTTAAATGGCAGCTAATGAATTATTCCAGATGCAGCGTGGAGAAGAATTTAATCACTTCTTCTGGGGCTGCTGCTGCTTTTCTGGAGCCACAGTCTCAGGCACATTTTGTAAATCCCTCCTATCTAATCAACAAGTAGGTAAATTAATAGAGAATTACAGCTCATTAGCAGGCTCTGCATTGATGTCTAATCACTCCCTGCTTTATTTAGAAGGAAGTAGGTTGTGCTGTTAGTGCACCAAGTTGCCAGGCTCTTTGTCAGAGGCATTAAGCACCCTCCAAGAGATGAGTTAATGAAGAGCTTACACCCCCTTGGCATGAGGGCATCCCAGGTTCTCTAATTGCAGAAGAGATTTTGGGGTCTCCAGCCATGAGACACCACTGGAGAGTCCTCATGGCTCTGAGTGTCACAGAGCCAGTGGCTGGGTTGGGAGGGAACTTGGAGGTCACACAGGGGAGGGCTTGGAGGTCACACAGGGGAGGTCTTGGAGGTCACCCAGTTGAGGTCTTGGAGGTCACCCAGGTGAGGTCTTGGAGGTCACCCAGTTGAGGTCTTGGAGGTCACACAGGTGAGGTCTTGGAGGTCATCCAGTTGNGAGGTCTGGGAGGTCACTCACCAGCCCAGGGTGCTCAAGGACTCATCCAGCCTGGTGCTGAGCACCTCCAGGGAGGTTGTGGAGCCCAGAATCACCCAATGTGATGGAAGATGGAAGAGCAAAGATCAAAGATCACATTGGGTGATTCTGGGCTCCACAACCTCCCTAAGCAACCTGTGCCAGGGTCTCACCACCCTCCCACAACCTCTCTGCAGCTGTTCAGCACCAGGCTGGATGAGTCCTTGAGCAGCTCCTCTGGTGGGAGGTGTCCCTGCCTATGGCTCTGGTTTGCTTTGTGAGCTGCCCCTGCTGGGCTACAAATGGTTTGAGGAGAGACCTCTCTGCTCTGCTTTCTGACACATGCCAGCACCACCCCAGCTCTCCTAAGGATGGGAACAGATCCCAGGGCCCCTGACAGAAGTGTGAGTGCCCAGACCTGTTGGGATGTGGCAGTGCAGAGCAGCTCAGGTGGGGCTTTGTTCCCTGTGGTGTGTAGCATTCATGGCCTGGATCAGACAGGAATCTCCAGGCACAAGCAGAAGGAGGGCAGTGGAGTGAGGCACAGGAAGGCTTTGCCCTAGCTGTAGATGATGATTAATGAAGGCTCTCAGACATCCCGTGCGAAAATCCTCTCTCTCAGACAGAGTCCCTTCTGTCACCTCATTCCTTATTTCATTTCCATCCATTTTGCTTCATTTTTTTCTCCTAATGGAAGCTGTCAAAAGCAGCCTTTGCTGCTCTGTGTCTGTCACATCTGCTGACAGCCCAGAGGAGAAGCTCCTTGCACAGCCAATGTGAGCAGGGTGGCAGTGTCTGTGTGCACCCCTGGCTGACACTGCAGTGGGCACTGTGCTGCTCCAGCAGCAGGTGCCAGCAGCTGCCCTCTGCTCCCCTCAGCCCTCACTGTGTGTGGGCATCTGAGCTGTTATAGGCCACAGGACAAGAGGAAGCAGCTGCAGGTTGCACCAGGAGAGGTTCATGGACACGAGGAACAATTTCTTCCCCAGAAGGGTTGCCAAGGTCTGGCCCAGGCTGCCCAGGGCAGTGATGGAGCCCCCACACCTGGGAGGGTTTCACAGCTGAGGAGATGTGGTGCTGAGGGGCACCTGGTGGTCACCTGGCAGGGCTGGGTCATAGTGCTTGGCCTCAGTGTCCTTAAAGGTCTTTTCCAACCAAACCAACTCTGTGATTCAATGTTCCAGAGCCACGAGCTTCCAGATGAGGACTAGCTAAGAGTGAAGGCAGAGGAGCATCTGTCTGTCCCTACAGCAAGCCTCCTGTCTCTCTCTCCTCCTCTAAAGCAGGGCTGGTAGCTTTGCTTTGCTCTCCAGAAGTGCTGTGAAGATGCTAACGAGGAGGGTAATGGATCCAGGAGCTGTGGTTACCAGAAATAAAGAGCCATGGGCAGAGTTCAGTCTGAAACAGGAGGCTGAGGGTAGAGCTCATTGCTGTCTGCAGCTACCTGCAGGGACACTGTGGAGAGGCTGCTGCTGGGCTCTGCTCACAGGGAACTGCAGACAGAGCAAGGGGGAATGGCCTCAAGCTGAGGCTGGGGAGGTGTAGACTGGACATGAGGAGAGAGTGGTCAGGGACTGGCATGAGCTGCCCAGGGAGGTGCTGGAGTCCCCCAGCCTGGAGGTGTTTAAGGTGTTTTGGATGTGGTGCTTGGGGCTGTGGTTTAAGGGGAATGTTGCAGGGTTCTAGGTTGGGCTTGGTGCTCCTGAGGGGCTGTGCCAGCCTGGGAGGGGCTGTGCCAGCCTGGCTGGGCCTGTGCCAGCCTGGCTGAGGCTGTGGTTCTCTGTTTGTTCTCTTGCAAGTACCTTTGGTATTAATCAAGGTGCTTGGGGATGCTGTGTGCCCTTCAAGGATGCTGTGTGCCCTTCAGGGATGCTGTGTGCCCTTCAGGGGATGCTGTGTGCCCTTCAGGGGATGCTGTGTGCCCTTCAGGAATGCTGTGTGCCCTTCAGGGATGCTGTGTGCCCTTCAGGGGATGCTGTGTGCCCTTATCCCCTCTGCCTAAATAGGTGCAGCTACATCTGAGCACCTGTGAGTGGGTTCAGAGAGGGGCATGGGATCCTCTTTCATTTTTTTGGACTGAATCAATAATTGTAGAAGAAACCAAATCCTGAGGAAACTGAGAACATGCTCAAGGCCCTGTACAGAAGCCCTCTGAAGGCTGGGAAGGGCTCAGCCCTCAGTGAGCTCTCTGTAAAGCAGTGGATCCGATGGGAAAATATTAAAGACTGGAACCAACCCAGCTAAAGCAGCAAATATTGACAGGGGAGATTGGCCAAAGCTCCTGCAGGAAAAGAATTTCTCTGTGGTCACAGTGGTTTGTGGCTGACTTCTGCACTGGAACAGCAAGGCTGTTTGGCAGGAGGGCAGGAGGAGGTGGCAGGAGAGCAGGAGGAGGTGGCAGGATTGCAGGAGGTGGCAGGAGGGCAGGAGGAGGTGGCAGGAGGGCAGGAGGTGGCAGGAGGGCAGGAGGAGGTGGCAGGAGGGCAGGAGGAGGTGGCAGGAGGGTAGGAGGTGGCAGGAGGGCAGGAGGAGGTGGCAGGAGGGCAGGAGGAGGTGGCTGGCACAGGTCTGCAGGTGGCTGCTGCCATGGTCTGCTCATGGCTGGAAGGATCTTTCTGCTCTCTCGCTGGCAAACCCCTGAGGTTTCCAAGTGCTTGCAGGTTTCTGTCAGAGGCAATGAAGGCAGCTGGGGGTTCAGTGGGGTTTTTTCTAGTCCGTGAGCAAGCTCATTACAGCAGCAAGAGAAGCAAGGCGACCACATCTGCTGCAGCCCCTGCAGCCCCCACGCTGCCAGCTGCGTGCCGAGGCTCCGCTTCCCGTCGCCAGCTCATCCATTAGCTCCTGCTCGGAGGGGCAGAAAGATTATTTGATGTTCTGGGTGCTTAAGTGCTCAAGGATTAGCAGAAAGCAAACACGGAGGAGCAATAAGCCTGATCTAATCGAAACCTCCGGTTGGATCCGGAGGACTGCGGGGAGGTGCTGCTCTGCCCAGCCCTAACTGTCCACTTCCAACGATCCTTTGTTTGCTGCAGGAAAGCTCCCGAGGGGCAGCAGGCGAGCGGCTGACCTCGGAAGAGCAGCGGAGGGGAAACCCGAGCGGCTGAACGTGGCTGCTCCTGAAGCCGGGCTGCTGGGTGGGTGCGTGGGTGCGTGGGTGGGCGGCGGTTTTGGCTGCCGAAGCCCCTGCGCTGCGAACACAGCACAGGGAGGGCAGGCAGCTTGCGGCACACGTCGGCAGCGCAGGCAGACACTTGGCACCAGGCGCTTTGCATACAGGACTTCAATGTATTCCCCTCGGCAGGTTATTTTTAGCTCCCGAGCGCAGTCGTGTGGATGTGCTGAGCTGTTGGTGTTGCCCCTGTAGATTGCAGACATATGTTGGAGTAAATGTGGCAGGGAAAGCAGGAGAGAGGGAGGCAGAAAGCCTCTTCAGATCAGTTATTGACACACTCCTTAGGAAGTGTTGGAGCAGGTCCAGAGGAGGCCACCGAGATGCTGAGAGGGCTGCAGCAGCTGTGCTGTGAGGACAGGCTGAGAGAGTTGGGGCTCTGCAGCCTGCAGAGGAGAAGGCTTCCAGGAGAGCTTGGAGTGGCCTTGCAGGGTCTGAAGGGGGCTGCAGGAAGGCTGGGGAGGGACTATTGACAAGGGCTGGGAATGGCAGGACAAGGGGAATGGGTTTGGAGTGGCAGAGGGGAGATTGAAAGTGGATGTTAGGAGGAAGCTGTTTGCAGTGAGGGTGGTGAGAGCCTGGCACAGGTTGCCCAGGGAGGTTGTGGAGCACAGAAGAGCTTCGATCACATTCAGTGCTTCTGTGCTCCACAACCTCCCTGGAGGTGTTCAGCACCAGGCTGGATGAGGCCTTCAGCAATCTCTTCTAGTGGGAGGTGTCCCTGCCTATGGCAGGGGGTTGGAACTGGCTGAGCTTTGAGCTCCCTTCTGACCTTAGCCATCCTCTGATTCTCTGATTTGCTTTGCACCCTCATTCTGCAGCTGATGCTGCAGGGCAGTGCCTGGGAGGGGGCAAGTGCAGGGCGAGGCAGGAAATGGTTATTTTATTAGCCCAGCATCCAGAGCTGACAGCTTTAGTAGGCTGCCCACAGAAGCAATCCCTCAGCCCCCCCAGCTCCAAGGCAGGTGTGAGTGCAGTGCTGAGCAGGAGCTGTATGGATTTTCACTCCTTGTTCTCTAGGAATGCTATTGACTGGGCACAGGAGACATCAATAGGGCCAAGGGACTGAATAAAGAGGCTTGAAGCCAGTCTTAAAAAACAAATAATAACAATAATAACCCAAAAAAGTGCAGCTGATAAGTGGAAGGAGCCATTTAGCATTCTGCTTGCCACCCCTGGTCACACCATCTGAATGCTTTGCTGAGCCTTCCTTGATTTCTTGCCTTTGGTGCAGTTTTCTCCTTTTGGGATGAAATTCAGTGGGGAAGGGAGGAGCTGGCGAGCTGGGGGCTGTGTTATCTGCCTTGTCTTCTGGAGACCTCTCAAAGCTTTTCCTTTCATCTGTTTGGGCTCACGAATACCAGCGACGCCTTCCTGAGAGCTCAGCGTTCCTTTGAATCCTGCCGGCAGAGCTTCATGGCCTTTCAGCTTCTGCTGTCCATCAGCTTTTGATTCTTTGAAGCCTTTCGTTCAGCTCTGCTCCCCTCTTCTCAGCTATTTCGGCTGCAAAGGGGAGGTGGGTGTGAAAAGTTGGGGATGGAGCCTGAGGTTAGGACTGCAGCTGCCAGGCTGCACTTCGTGTGATGACCTCGGCAGCTTTTTGCCTCTCCTGTGCTGCTCCCAGGGAGTTCTTTGCCGGTTTGTGTGGTCAGGCTGTAGCCCAGATGTGTGAAACCCAGCTCCAAAGCAACAAATCATTGCTGAGTATAATCTGCTGTAATCTGTTAAATCTCCTGGGCTTGGGCCAGCCCTCTGCAGTGATGCTCTAATGCCCTCTGCTCTGGGCACCCTGCGTTGTTCACAGCAGTAAATCCCTTTCCCCTTGGATTGGTCCTGCTGCCTTTTCTGCCTTTCCAACTCTGCTCTAAGCTCTCTCATTTTCTCTGCTTTTATAAAGTGGCTCCAGGAAAAGAGGCAAAGAATTAAAAAAAAAAAAAACGGAAGGAATTGGCTTTGGTAAAAGTGAAGAAAGTGAGATAATGGTTTGTGTGTGCCCTTGGGGCATGGACCTGTGCCATCAGAGTTCTCCAGGCTATCAGCAGAGATATCTATTGCCAGGCAAAAAGGAGTATTAATGAGAGTTGGATTTGCTGGCTAATTAGTGTCAAATGGTAGCATTTGGTTTGCTGCTTTATTCCTGCCTCAGCCTGGCAGGAGTGGCTCTTCCTGAGAGCAGCCCAAGAGTGGAAAGCAAAGTGGCCAGAGAATCACAGAAGAGCAACAGTCCAGGGGCAATTAAAAGCCAGGCAAGAGAATGCTGTGCAGCTGATCCCCCTCACAGCAGTCTTGTGTTGAGACTTCTGCCAGTTCCTCAGCCACAGAACACAGCCCCAGCCAGGCTGGCACAGCCCCTCAGGAGCACCAAGCCCAACCCAGAACCCTGCTCTACAAGACTCACCTTAAACCACAGCCCCAAGCACCACATCCAAACCACCTCAAACACAGCCAGGCTGTGGGACTCCAGCACCTCCCTGGGCAGCTCATGCCAGTGCCTGACCACTCTCTCCTCATGTCCAACCTAAGCCTCCCCAGCCTCAGACTGCAGCAGGGATTGTTCATTCTCTCCTTGCCCAAGGGAGACTTTATAAGGTCAGAGCCCCAGCACCAGCTTGAGGCCTACCCAGGTGCAGGACCTTGCACTTGGCCTTGTTGAATGCCATGAGGTTGGCCTGGGCACAGCTCTGCAGCCTGTCCAGGTCCCTCTGGATGGATCCCTGCCCTCTAGCAAGTGACTGTGCCACACAGCTTGGTGCCATCTGCACACTTGCTGAGGCTGCACTGATTCCTCTGTCCATGGCACTGACAAAGATGTCAAACAGCACTGGTGCCAGCACTGACCCCTGAGGGAGCCACTTGGCACTGGTCTGCAGGTGGACATTGTGCCCTTGGTCACCACTCTCTGTGTGCCACCATCCAGCCAGTTCCTTACCCAGCAGTGCTCCACACATCCAGTCCATGTTTTTCCAGCTTGGTGCCCAGGATGCCAGGTGGGACAGAGCCAAATGCCTTACTCAGCTCCAGGTAGATGCCATCAGTTGCCCTTCCCTTGTCCACTGTCACTGTGACCATACAAAGCCACCAGATTCATCAGGCAGGATCTGCCCTGGCTGCAGCCATTGCTGGGCACCACCAACCACCTCTGCTTTGTTCTCTGCCTTAGCAGAGCTTTCAGCAGGATCTGCTCCACGATCTTGCCACCATGACAATCCCTTTCCATCCTGCTGGGTGAGGTCTCCTGACGTGGGATGGGGCTTGGCTGTGCCCTTGGGCTGGTTGACATGGCAGGAGCTGCTCCTGGAGGGGATGGTGCCAGCTCCCAGCCCCTCTTTACAGGGGGAGTTTTTTCCATTCCCCTCCAGGGCCACCACAAATAGAACATCTTCATTAATGCCTGCACTGCCCCTTGATGGCTGCACTGAATATAAAGGGGGGGACACAAAAGGAGCCCTGAGCAGAAGCTGTAATTAACCCCTGCCTGCAGCCTAGGTGAGGGGAGCTGAACAAAGAGCCTGGCATGTGGGAGCTGAGGGGGGAGTCAGCCTGCAGCCAGCCTGCACTGCCATGGCTGCCTCTGGAGCTTCTCCCAGCCCCTCTGCCAGTCAGAAATAGGCTTATCTTTGTCTGACACTCCTGAGGGGTGTCCTAACAGGCTGCTTGGCCTTGAGGTCTGCGTTGGCTCTGAGGATGGGAGCAACCAGGAGGGACATGGAGCTGGACATGGACAGACTCCATCCCCAGAGGCTTAAATGGTGGCTGAAACCCAGCTGCAGCTGGTGTGGCCAAAGTATCCTGGAGGATTCTCCATAGCAGAGGTTAAATTGTAGGTTTCTGTGGAATGCAATTCAGAAGGAAGAGAAATTAACCAACAGTAAAGAGAGAATGAGAGCAAACCACCCTGGAACATGGAACAGGAAACTCTCTCCTGCTCAGGGAGCTTTGTGGGGTGGCTCTGCAGACCTGGAGGAGGTTCTTGCTCTGCACAGACCTCTCTGGGCTCCCCCAGGAGCATGTCCTGCACAGATCCCACCACAGGCTAAAGCCACCAAGACTAAAGTCAATTATGGCTGCTACAAACTAAGTCCCCTGAGGCCTTGCTGGAGTGCTCTGAGCTGCTGAGCTCCACACCTGGCAGAGGGGCAGGTGGCAGTGCAGGTCTTCAGTGGGCTCTGGTACTGAGGCAGCTGCACATTGCCACACTGCAGCAGCTGGAGGCAGGATGCTCTCTGTGCTGCTGCTCTGTGCAGGCATTGTTTAGCTTGGGGAATGAGTTCTGCTTACCTTTGAGCCTCCATCCAGCTACTTTGTGTCTCACAAGCTAGAAGGGAGTTGATGGGTCTCAAATCTTCTGTGACATTTTGGCTGCTGAGGGAGTTAAGGTTGGGTGGCTGCTTGGGCTGTGGGAAGGACTGGCAGGGAGAGCTTTGCCTTCAGGTTACAGGAGTGTGGGCTGCTGGAGAAGAGCCTGCAGGGGCAAGCAAGCAGAGAAAGCCACCAAGGGACAGTTTGATCAGAGAGAACCATGGACAGGAAGGTATCTGACCAAAGGACCAGGAGGCAGCAGTGGCAGAGTGCTGTGCTCAGAGCTGAGACCCAGCCTGCAGGGTCCTCAGGGGGCAGGAGGAGGCAGGTGGCACTGAGTCAGCCAGACAGCCATGTTCCACAGCAAGGCCTCTCCACCCAAGGGCAATGTGGACAGGACCCCTATGGTGCATGGAAGGACCATCCAGCAGTCCAGGCTTCACCTGGGGAGCTGCAGGGCTCTTGCAAGCTCAGAGGGGAGGAAGTCCCAGTGAGCTACAGGAGATCTGCATGCCTCAGGCCCTCTCTGTCAGGGCATGACTGAGCCTTCCCTCAGGTGCCCAAAGCAGCTGCTGAAGAAAGCCCAAACTCTGCTGGGCTCAGGGCAGGTCAATGTCCTGCTCCAGAGTCTGCTCCTTCCCAGCATCAACCTGGGAAGAAGGAGTTGAACCTGCAAACCACTGCTCTGAGGGAGACCATGGAAATGAACCTCTCCCAGCCTCCCAGGGACCTTTCTGATCTCCAAGTGAATCACAGCACAAGAGGTTTGTAATTAAAGCAGCAGACAAACCAGCCATAAATCACAGGCTGTCAGCAGGGACCTGCAGCTGAGCAGAGCCTGGCTGGGGGTGGCTGCAGCAGCCACAGACAATGGGTGAGGATGCTGCAGCAGGCACTGAATTATCTTTGCCATCTGCTTTTTGCTAACACCCATTTCTAGGAGAAACTAACATTTGGAAGCAGGGAGTGCTGCTTGTTGTGCCTGTGGAATCGTTTTCCACTGGCTACAATTAATCACCAGCAGAAGCCTTGTCCCAGAGCTGCTCCAGCTGCAGCCACCACACCTGCTGAGAGCTCCAACTTCAGCCAGCAGGAAGCTTCCAAAGGCTCAGCCCTTAAGTTTAAGCAGAGTCCCAGGGCTCCCCTTGGAAGTGGAGAGGGAGGCTGGGATGATGGAGTGAGCTCTGCAAGGAGTGGAGGGGGAAAGACCTTTGACTTCTGCTGGTGTGGCTCATCCCAGAGCTTGGGTTTGGCTGGGAAGGAGGCAGGCAGGAGCTGCAGGGGTCTCTGCAGACATGTGAAGTGAGACAAGGCCTGCTCTGAGCGTGTGGAAGGAGCCAGGCAGGCTCTGGAGCAGCCAGTGGTAATCACAATCAATTACAGTTGATTAAAAGCCAGCAGAATCCAATATATTGCAAGGAAAAACAAATACCAACTCTCCAAAAAAGAAAAAAAAGAAACAAGAAAAGGTAATCAATAGCCAGGCAAGCAATTAAAAGGGGAAAAATAGCCCCAGTCTCCCTGCCTGCTGTAATATCCTCTCCTCAGAACATGCTGTTCCCTGCCCAAAGGCTAAGGTGGGTGGGTGAGGGCAGGATCTCATCCCAGCTCCCAGCCCTGGCTGCAGGGACACAGGACAGTGTGGCTGGCACCCTGTGTGCTGCCAGGGTGTGAAGCTCCTGGGCTCTTCCAGCTGCTTTTTCCTCTCTGAGCAATTAAAGGAACTGGAAACCTTCTCTGTGCCCAGCTCAGTGCTTGGACAAACCACAGGTAGCAGGAGCTGAGCTTGGGTAAAGCTCACCCAGTGCTGAACTGACAAGCAGAGAGCCTTCAGATTGCTCTTCTGTGGACCATGGTGGTGCTGGGGGCAGAGCCAAGGTCCCCCCTGGGCTGGGGCAAGGTCCTGTGCTTCCCATCCCTGCACCTGCCTGTTGAAACACCTCCCAGAGGTAGCTTAGCACCAGAATCTTGCCTAAAATGTCTATTTTTACCAAGACCTTTGTAGCAAATTGGATCCTGAGGAGAGATCTCATTGCTCTCCACAACTCCCTGAAGGGAGGTTGGAGCTAGGAGGGAGCAGCCTCTGCTCCTTGGGGGCAAGTGACAGCACCAGAGGAAATGGTTCCAGGCTCCACCAGGGCAGATCCAGGCTGGATGCCAGGAAATATTTCTTCCCAGGGAGGGCTCTCAAACATGGGAACAGGCTGCCCAGGGCAGGGGGGCAGTCACCATCCCTGGAGGTGTTTAAGCAGTGTGTGGACCTGGTGCTGAGGGACATGGTTTAGGATTGACCCCAGACTGGGTCAGAGGTTGGACTGGATGAGCTCTGAGGTCTCCTTCACCTGATAGTTTTCTATCATTCTGTGATTCCCATTGAGGCTCTGCTCAGCTCAGGTGGAAGGGATGGGCCAGGCAGAGGCTGAGCAGAGCAACCTGCAGGCAGCTTCCTACCACAAGCCTGGGCTGCTCCACTTCATTAATGTGCTGGAAAAGTTTCCTCTCTGGCATGGAGTGGCAAAGAGAATTTTCTATGAAGAAAAGGGAGAGTGAAGAAGACATTGCACAGAGCATTAAAAACCTGCCTTGCATTGCCTTCTTTCTTCTTCTTTTTTGTTAGCAACAGCTTCTGGCAAGATGAATAATTTGGAAGTGAAAATCATATTTGGAGACAGAGCAGGAGCCCTTGATCTGAAACTAATTTGTTGTCAGGAAGAGTTAAAGGATTTGCAGCTGGGCTTTATCCTGAGCACTACGACACAGCGCGCAAGGCACGGAGCCGCTCGCTGATCCTCGCTGCCACAGCAGCTTCATGCTCCTCTAAAGCCTCTTGACAAGGGTGTGAAGCCAACCAGGCAGGCCCAGCACAGCTCCATGCCTCTGGAGCTCCATTTGCTCTGGGGAATAATCATGGAGGTGACTCGAGGAGGGCATTGGGGAAGGAGGAAACCAGGTCAGTGTGAGTGGGGATGAGCCATGAGGTCCTGAGGGAGAGGAGTGCTGAGCCCCAGCCCTGGTGTGAGACATTTCATAGAATCTTAGAGTGGGAAGGTTGGAAGGGACCTCAAGGATCAGCCAGTTCCAACCCCCTGCCA
>VWYK01118797.1:24317-36623 GCA_013399775.1 Semnornis frantzii | reverse complement strand
GTATCTTCCCAGTCAGAGAAGAGCTGATTGCATTTACTATGGCACTCAGTATAGTTAGTTCCCATTTCTGAAGGAATACTTTGATTATCTGGCATCAGAGGCCACACACAGCAGTCCAGTAGGTTTCCTCCAGACCTTGTAGTTCTGTGTAAATATGTCTGCACTGTAAACACTAATGTCCTAAAAAGATACCTGCCTGGGTTCAGGAAAAAGCAGCATAGTTGCAGCATCTGAAGCTCAACTCACTCTGTCACAAGCATAACTCATGCTGAGCTCCACACAGAATTCACAGAATGCACTGGGTTGGAATTGACCTCTGAAAGTCATTTACTCCAATACCTCAGCAGCAAGAAAGGGCATCCCCAACTAGATCAGGCTGTTCAGAGCCCCATCAAGCCTGACCTTGAGTGTCTCCAGAGATGGGACCTCCATCACCTCCCTGGGCAACCTGTTCCACTGCCATCACAGTAAAGAACTTCTTCCTAATGTCCAATCTACATCTACTATTCTCTAGTTTAAAACTATTGCCCCTTGCCCTATCACTACAGGTTTTTGTAAACAGCCTCTTTCCAGCTTTCTTGAGGCCCACTTTAGGTACTGGAAGGCTGCTATAGTGTCTTCCCATCTCTTCTCCATGCTGAAAAACAATTCTCTCAGCTTGTGGTTCAACTGCTCTTGGTTTCCACACTGGCTTATCTGAATCCACCATGGGCCCACTAGTATAGATACATTGTCTGACTTTCCCCTTTTCTAAGCACAATTATGTCATCAATATATATCTATGTAAAACACAGGAAACATTCCAACATGCAGAAAAACCAGCAAATTCTCCTCAGATGAAATTGCTTATTTACCACAAACACCTGCCAGCTACTACCAAGTATACTGTAGGTGGGTGAGATCCTTGGACAGATGTGCATGTAAGGTCTAGCTGAGAAAGCTCATCTCCTTAACCCATGCCTGTTAATGAAGGGCCAATCCTATGCAAAGGACATTTCAAAGCATCAGAAGATTTAAGTAGTCTTATCCCTTAAATTCACAAACAGCTAGAGATAAGAAAAACTTTCTTGAGTATAAAAGACCCCAGTGCTATTGCATTTTGTTAATACAGACTAGGCACCTGAGAAATTTAATGGGATTTTGAGGGGGCTGCTTATTTTTAAGAAAAAAGATTAAAGATAAGGGGTTTTCCTTGGGAAGGAAGAGGTTTCACATGGTACTTAATTCATCTTGAGATTAAACACGTGAAAACAGGAATGTTCCCTTTTCAGAGAAGCAAAAGTTTTTATTTACCAATATTCTGTTTAAAAAATAAAGACTTTAAATATTGACTTTGCATCATACAGAAATTATTCTCTCTGCAACTGTGGATTTGCTGGCAAAACTAATTCTGTGACTTATCAGTACAACTCCTCACTTCTCAGTAGGATAAATAAATGTATAAGGGACCTTCCAGCACAGAGGGGATTAAAGCTTTAGATTTTTAGGCCAGATTATTCTGAGTGCCTCTGAAGAGAACTGTTGTTCACCATGCAGACAATATAGTTAACTGCAAGACTGAAAGATCACTCTCCTTTGTAATTCTGTCATGATCTTCATGCATGGGCTGTTGGGCAGGACCTTGAAGGAGTATTACACTACCTCACAACCAACTGAATAGGCCTTTTGCCTACAGAAGTTACTATACAGGCAGTCTTACCGAATCTCTCAAGATGGTGAGAAAAGTTCTTTTGAAGAGGATACAGAACTGGGTTAGGCAGCTGGCAGAGAAGCTGTGGCAGCCTTCTGTGGAGGAAGAATCCTGCAAAAACACATAAAAGAATAAACTTTCTTTCCTCTGCCTTGCTTAGTTTTCATTTACAAAACCCTGTTCTCATCAGCTGAATGTGCTCAGAAACCTCCTCCATTGACCGAGGACTTAAATTCCCTTCCTCCCTCTCCTCAAGCCATGCATATCAGATGTGATGTACAAAATACCTCTTCAGAAGGCCGGTGCCAGAGGAAGGGATTCAACTCATTCTCACCACCAGCATCTCTCTTGTAGTCAGTGTCACATATCCTCTCCCGCACTGCCCTTACCAGACGGCCGTTCTGGTCTCCATATTCACCAGATGCTACTTCCATAACTACAAAAACCAGAAGGTCAGTTACTGGTTTACACTACTGACTGGTCACAAGCCTTATTATTAGATCCTGTGTTCTGTAGTGTGCTGGTTTGAGCTAATTGGAATATTTTTAATAGAGAAAATTATACTGTAGGCTGTGAAGGTAAAAACCATGGTGATGTCTACTTCACTCATAGGCTTGCTGCGATGTTTAAGTATAAGAAAACCAAAACAAAGAAGATAAGAGAGTCTCTCGAGCTGGCAGTCTGGGTCACGAGAGACTTGCTTGCGGCTTGGGTCTTGGGCTAGCGGTTTCTCGGGCACAGCTTCTTGGGCTCTCTAGCAGTTCTGGCTTCTCCTCTCTGTTGAATAACTTCACTAACCACTTTTCTTCTAATCCTCCCCGGCCAATCCTCCTTGCGCTTAAGCCAAACCTTGGGGTAAGGTGTAGGGGTGGGGAGAAGGTGGAAGGGTGGTTGGGAGCCCCTCTTGGGGTCTCTGATTTCTGGTAGGGGAGTTGTGTGTCTGTATTACCTTAAACTTGTATATTTCTGTAAATATTCCTGTATATACTGTATATATTTGCTTGTATATTGTGCTGAGCTGTAAATATAGCTTCATCTCTTAACTTCCAGCTCCGGCTGAGGTCTAGTCTGGGTCATTTTAAAGTGTGGGGGGGCGGGGAACTCCCAAACCGTCACATGTAGCATTGACAGAAACAGGAGTTGTGTCTAGAACAGGCTCTGAAATGCCTCATGCAAATGCACGTGTACACAGACGTAATTAAATGCATCTTTCTCTACATCTTCAGATTGTTCTCTTAACCCTGGAAGTTAAATGAACCATTTAAGTGAAATAGCAGTGAGTATGGAATAGTCATGGTAATAAAAAAATTACAAAAGTCTGGGTTGTGATCCTGTTTCTTTGGAATTAGCCAACAACAGTGAAAACAACCTCAATGCTCTTAGCTGTACAATATCACAGTGGTATTGTTCAAGATGAAAAAACCAAAAAAGAGTTCCGGAGCCGCTTCAAAAAGCCACTAAGATTAATTACCATGAAATGCTAAAGAATATGTTTTACCTTTAATTTCTTGGACTTGGACTTTCACTGGAGAGAAAAGTCACTAAATTTTACCACTAGATGGCATTCATATTATTGAGAAGAAAATCAGAACAATTGTATTTTGAACTCTGGTACATGCATGTAGACATGCACATATGTATGTATGAACAAAAGTATAAAACACTACATGGTCACCATTAACCTGAAGGTGCTAATCAAATACAAAACAAATAAGCTGTGCAAGTGGTCCTTACCAAAATCTGCTGGATTGTGGTAGGTTGGGCAATTCAAACCCAAGTCTCTCAAGTAAGGGACTAGGTTTAATACCTTTCCACGGTAAATGCATTGACCTTGACTTAAAACATAGAGCTGGAAAACAGGGCAAGGAAAAAGCAAAACAAAACAAACAAAAATTAAACAAACAAAACAACAAATTAAAAAAAAAGGTTAAATAGCATCAAAGTATTTGATCCTGCTATTTGTATGGCAGCAATACACGAACCTAATGACCTCCTCTTGTCCCTTTGGGAAGAACACTTTGGAAAGATTTGCAACCACTTGGAAAGACTTTTGTATGGACTTACAACTAATTAAGACTAAATGCCTGAAATTTGAATTCTGCAAACATTGTCTCCAAGACTCAAAAGTACATCAACAGACAGACTACTTCCAGTCTTAGGCACATGCTGAAAATAGGCAAGAAAGTGTAGAGCCAAGCTATCTAACATCCACATATTATTGGTATTTTTAGCTGGGAGATGCAACTGGTGAATTCAGAAATGGAAGGAGAGGTGGAACAACCCAGCAATGGTTAATAGTTTGATTATTCTTACTTTTAAGCTTCACTACTGACTACAAATAAATCTCCCTGCCTGGCAATCTGGTAACCTGCAAGAGCTTGTTCACCTACAGTGTAGTAGGTTTTCTCCTAGATCTCACAGGTCAAATTTAAACCTCCTAACCAGATTAAAGTAAATTTAAATCTAACCTAAACATGCATCCTGCTGTTAGGTTGGTGAAAACATCTTCAACTGACTTTCTCTCAATTATTATTATTATGTCACATGAATATAATCTTCTGAATTTAAACTCATATAGTTAGGATAAGAATGTGTACTAGAACACTGCCAACACTGGGGAAAAAAGTGTATTTTGCTCTTATTTATTTAATTTATTTGATTTGGAACCATAAACTAGAACTATGGTCTTCTCTTAAAAAAATGTGGCCTTGAAAGTATAACCTACTAACCACAGATAAAAAGGAGATTAATAGAAGAGAAAGAGCATAATACCTGATCAAACAACTCAAACAGTTTAGCACTGGGCTGGTGAATTGTGCAGATGATGGATCTGCCACCCTGGGCTAAAGCCTTCATTAGAGAGACAACCTGAAAACACGATGCACTATCCAAGCCACTAAATGAAAAAGAAAAAGTCTGTTATCCACAAGTCCATACGCATCCCTCAAAACTAGCACAAGTATTTGCTACTTTGGTCATCCACTGTTACCCTTTCATAAAGGTTATCAGTTTAATTTTATTGTACGTCAACCTTACACTTTCACTTCTCTATCAGTCTTTTAATTAAGTTGGAAGCATGCCTGAGAATGAAAAACAGAGTATTCTCAAAGCTCCCTTAAGGGACTTCTACATTTTAGGACTGCAGACTTAAATCCTCCCAACTTTAATGAATAGATCCATAGTCATAGTTCTCTCAGCCTCCTCCTAGACTGATCACAGAATTTGATTCTGACTATGCTACATTCATTAAAAGTCACACTTTAAAATGCTAATATTGAAGCTATCTTTGCTTGAAAAAAAACCACAATGTGAAAATATTTTTCTCTTTCTTCCTGATCAGTTTGCTTCTGCCTTAAAAATCATTTACAATTCCATGGTCTGGTAGTTATATCAGTGACCCAAGTACACAACTCAAATGATTTCTCGTGGCCATAGTCAGCACTTCCAGGCAACACTAACTGAGCCTTTCCCAAGGATTTAATGGTGAATAACCCTTGTGCAGCACTTTTCTACTATCTAAAGCAGTATCTGTCTATTTTGAATTTCTGGCCTTGAAGTACCTGGTTGGTTCATCAAAAAACATGACAGGAGGATTGTTCACCAGCTCCAAAGCGATGGCAAGTCGCTTTCTCTGGCCTCCAGAAAGACTCCCAGTCCTTGTATTGGCACAGGTCAGCAAACCAAGGGCTGTCAATATTTCCTTTACCTAGAAGGAAACACAAGAACACATCATTTAAATGTTTAGCACAAAAGAAAAGCCTCCTTACTGATTATCATGGAGAACGTAAACTAGCTCGTGACTGTTCCACCACCCACACACCAAAGCCTTTCTAATACAGCATTTACTGGTTTGAGTGGGGTTAACAGTCTATTGTTTAAGATTTTGACCCAAATTTTACTGATTTGTCCCACATGATCTGTCTCAGTAAGGAAGCCTTGACTGTGGGCATGGAAAGAAAAATCAGTTCTTCTACAACACTTCCTGGATCTGGCACCAATATCAAAACAGTTTTCACAGAATCACAGAACTTTAGAGGTTGCAAGGAACTTCCAGAGAGGTTGGAAGGGACCTCCAGAGATCATCGAGTGCAACCTCCCTGCCAAGGCAGGATCCCCTAGGGTACTTTGCACAGGAATGCATCCAGGTGGGTTTTGAAAGTCTCAAGAGAAGGAGCCTCCACAACCTCTCTGGGCAGCCTGCTCCAGTGCTCTGTGACCCTCACTGTAAAGAAGTTTTTCTTTATGTTGAGGTGAAACCTTCTGTGTTGTAATTTGTAGCCAATAATCTTTGTCCTATTGCTGCTGATCACCAAAAAGAAATTGACCCCATTCACTTGACATCCACCCCTCAGATATTTGTACACATTGATCAGATCCTCTCTCAGCCTTCTCCAGACTAAATGGTCCCAGGACTCTCAGTCTCTCTCTCCACAGGGAAGATACTCAAGTCCCCGAGTCATCCTTGTGGCTCTCCACTGGACTCTTTCCATCAGGTCTCTGTCTCTCTTGAACAGGGGAGCCCAAAACTGGACACAGTATTCCAGGCATTGTCTTACCAGGGCAGAGTAGAGTGGGAGAAGAACCTCCCTAGATCTGCTGGACACACTTTTCCTGATGCACCCCAGGATGCCTTTGGCTCTCTTGGCCACAAGGGCACATTGCTGGCGCATGCAGAACTTGCTGCCCACCAGGACTCCAACTTTTGCAGAGTTACTACACTGTGAAACCAAAAGGCTTAATTCAACAGAATTTCTAGGTCGTCTTTACAAGGACCTGGTGAACTGTGCAACAAAATTCTGTGGTTTCTATAGAGCAATGACCTGCTCTTCTCTGCTCCTCGCAGTCTACTTTTCAAAATGTGGATACTGAGTTTAGATGTTTTCATTCTCCTCGGAGTCAGTTCAGTTGTTATATGTACTCCTGAAACGTTTGGGATTTCCTCAAGGCACAGCCTCAGGAAGGGTACAGCTTGTCCCAGGGTCTTTGGAACAGAAGGAGAACAATCCCAAAATGAATTTTTCTGTTTCACTGATTATAGATCTGGCCTGGTAGCCGTAAGGAAAAAAAGCTTTTTGGCATCAGTACAAACAGGAGCACTAAAATGGATGATTGAAGCTACGCTGTCCGTACAATTAAAAAAATACACTTCTTAAAAGGCAGAAATAAAGTCCAGACATGGTAAAAATTAGTTAACACAGCCTGCTCTCACAAGCCTCCTACCCAAGATGGGAGGGAAAAGGGATTCAGGAGGTAGAGATGTTAGTTAGGGACAATTCACTACTCTATTGCAGGGATATCAGACTGCACAAAAGAAAATGGAAAATTCTGGCATCCACAGCAGCAGGGGAACCAATAGAATGAGAATTGTCACAATCACACAAAACAAACAAACCAACCAACCAACCAACCAAACCAAATCAAAACAAAAACTCAACACAAAACAAAACAAAACAAAACAGAAGAAAGAGGCTCACCCTGCCTGGAATCCAAAGAAAAAAACACAAAAAATCTGGAACAGGAAACTTCACAACTATAGAATGTACTTCAACTCCCATAAGCCCCAGCCAACCCTCTTCCTGCCATGCAGCGAGCATGATGTTAACATGGTATAGAATAGAGGATCCTATCTGCCCTGCGGCACTGCAAGAGCGGGTTGGCCCTGTCCTGCATCCCTCACCACTTCCAGTGGGGTCACTCAGCTTAAACCAGGACAATTAGTTAGGCCAACCAGGGCCTGACTCTTCATTTACCTTAACTTTGATTTCCAGGAGCTACCTCTCTCAGTGAAAGGGAATGAAAAAAGAACAAAACCCACTAACCCTCCTCGGAGAGAAGAGCTCAACTACTCCCTTCGCCTTATTTATTGGAAGGATGCTAAGGACATGGGCAGCACAACTAGGTCAGTTAGAAAGATAAATTGTGGTTCATTGGAGAATTTCTCACCTGTACCTGTTTTAAACAAGCACCTGCATTCTTCCTAACACAACTGCATAAATTAATAAGATGTATCTATGATAAACACCTCACAATTTACAACAATAACATTAACAGTCCAGTCCAGAACAGGTCAGTTACACTAACCAGAAAATAACTTCTAGTAAGTGCTGAATAAATGCAGAGAGTACAGGTTTTTCCTCACAGAGCTGTTTGCAGTTACAGTGGAAGTGTGAACAAGTGATTTGACTTGCTTGGCCCAACTTCCTAAAGTGTAAATGAATTAAGACTTACCAAGTACAAACAGAACTAACAGCTGTTTCTAAAATAAAAAAAGTAACTTCCAATAATAATTTTTTAAAAATCTGTTCAGCTTATTTAAAAAAAAAAGGTAGTTGAGAATGAAAGCAATCTTAAGCTACCAAATATACTGAACATATGTTGGTTCCTCTAAGTTTCCCTCTCTAGAGTTCTCTTTTCAAGGATTATCTGAGATTGCAGAAATGCCAAATGTGCCAATACAGATAAAAGACAGCCACAAAATTGGTTGCTCTACCTTTGAAGTTGCCATAGTTTTCACATTTCAGGCAAAGGGCATATTTCTTACCAGGTGAATCAGAAGCAGTTTCACCTTCTTCATTACAAGAATCATGTCAACTACTGTCAGAAGCGTCTTTTAGGAGAATAAGAGATGCCTCACAAATGATAAAGTCCAACAAGTTAAGTACAGGCCACCATCAGACAAAAGAAAGAGAAGGGCCACAAAGAAGATCTAGAACATCTCTGCTTCGAGGACAGGCTGAGGGAGTTGGGAGCTGTTCAGCCTAGAGAGGAGAAGATTCTGCAGAGACCTTGTAACTGAAGGGATCCTACAGGAAGCCTGGAGGGGGAATTTCAATAAGGGTCTCTAGCAACAGAAGAAGAGGGAATGGTTTTAAGATGAGAGAGAGAAGATCTTAGGAAGAAGAGGATCTTAGGAAGAGGTTCTTCAGTATGATTCAGGTGTTGGGACTCTGGAATATGCTGCCCAGGGAGGTTGTGAATGCGTCCTCCCTAGGGGTAAGGCAGCAGACAAGCCTAGTCCATGCTCCACTCTCACTCCCATGTCCCCTTGTCTCCTCCTTCTTTCTGCACAACTTGGTTTCAGTTGAGTCCTGCAAAGTGCTTCTTCCAGTTAGCTGCATGATTTTCTAATTTGCCCACAAGGAGTCTCCTCAGTACACCAAAATAGAAGAATTGCTGAGTTTTTCAATAGTCCTTGGAAAAAAATAAGGCTTAGACTCACCATTGCTAGACAGAACCGATTTATCTCACCACACACAAGACACCTGAGCCCTCAAACATGCATTTAAGAGAATCTAAGGTGCCAAGGTCCATTAAAAGGACTCCTGCCAAACCTCTGAATTTATTTCAGTAGAACTTTTCCAGTTACCTAGTCTCATACTGAAAGCAACCTTCACAGATACTGTAGTAAACATTCCTTCATAAGGATACCTGTCAGCTTTTGAGGCTGTGATTTCTGGTATAGTTACAAGTCCAATGACACTAAATGATAGATAAAAATGTCTGCTTTACAGAGCTCACTTCATGGACCTCTTTGGCATCCCCAAAAATTCTCAGTTCAACAGACAGTATACATACCATTTCTCTCCTTCCTTCATCTTTCTCTTGAAGTTTCAGATGTGCAGATACCTGGAATGTAACACAATGGAATTTGATTTTGAACTCATTTGAAGCACAGCAGCCAGTTACAGTGGATGGCTCAGACCCAGCATTCTAATGTACCATTCAAACTTCTTTCAACCCACTTAGGAAAGATTCAGCTGAACTGTAATGTTCAAATTACAGGCATCACATATGTCTGTGTAGTAGGTAACTGAGTGTAATCTGACTTAAGTGATCACTCAGGCATCTGGCAAAAAGCACATTAGAAAGAAAGGCCATTCTGCAAGTCAAAAAGCTTGAGAGGAAGATGGAAGAGTAGTCTTTACTGCACAGCCATTCTCAGGCGACGCTAGCATTAGCATTTGTTTATTTGTGCTTCATGCACCTCACAAGGTTAATAACCAAACTCTGCTATTCTCCATGATGTGAACAAATGAGTACAGAAATAAATAATAATCTTGTGAAAGATGTCATCTACTGTCCTAAGAAGTAGATTCACAAAACATGATGATTAACCCCTGTTAGAAGCAATTAAACCATTAAGTAATTATTTTTGCCAGAGCCATGATTGATTAATTCTGACAGTAAGTATCATCTGGGCCCAATTCTACAAAAGTACTCCTATGGGATTTTGCTACAATGTTCAAGTAAGAGCCTTTGCAGGAAATTACTGACATAAAAACTACAGTGATTTCTTCTGGCCTTAAAATTTGTGAATTAATAATGACTTATAGCATGAGTAACCTTAACCTTGACAATGTCCTCAGAGAAAAACTGTCTTGTTTCTGAAAAGGAGCAACAGGCACTTCTAGACTGATTGATTAAGCCGACAATTAGTAAACTTCTTGATGCTATGAAAAACAAGAATTTACATTGCTTTTAAGACTTGGGATTATTCTGTTCTTGTTTTCTTGTGAAGAAATGGAAAAGATTTTATATAAGGCACTGAAAAGTAGAAGTACCAGAGAGAGATTCTGAAGTAAAAAAATAACACTTTACAGTCAGAATGTGGATGATAGGGAGAAAGAGAGGGAACGGTACTCATCCATCAACCAAGAAAAAACATGGCCACCACAAGGGCTCATTCTGTACAGAACTTTGGGTTCCATTCTCTAGGAGGTCTAAGGAGTAGTAGAGCCTTAGATTTTCTTCCAGACCATAATGCTAGTCATGAATTGAACACACCAAGCTAAGGAAGCTCAGGCAGCCCCTCAAAGGATCAGCCTGAAATGGAATTCAAGGCATTATCAAAGTCCAAGCACTTTCATGGAGGCGAATCAAACAGAGAGAACAGCTTGTGGCATTACCAGGAGTACATGGGCATGGTACAGAGATTTTTCCATTTTCTCTCGCTAAAATAAATTAGGGCAAGAAATAAAGCTCACCATCATAGCTTCCTGGACAGTTAGATGAGGAAGGAGCATGTCATCTTGCATGATGTAGCAGGAGACTTTGCGAAAGGAGCGCAGGTCACGAGGCTGTCCATTGATGAGAATTTCTCCCTTCATTCCTGTCTCTCTGAAACAATCCAAGAAAATAACCAGAGATGAATGTTGCCTTCACTTGTGCTGCCATGAGCCTGAGTGTGCGGAAGTCTTAGGCAGCCCACTAAGGAATAAAACTGATACAGTGGATGGAAATTAATTTCACGATTACACTGTCTCTCCTAAGAGGCTTCAAGCAATGTTGCTGAAAATAGTACTCAGAGCTAATACGAAGTGTGTGCTCTCTGATGTGAAGGTCTGAAAAAATACCAAACCATCCAAGTGATTCTTTTTTTTTAAAGTTCTTCTATCCTGTTCCTTGTGCCCTAAATAAAATAACACAGAGACACTTTGTGTTTGGGCATACAATGGGGAATTTGGGAAGATGAACCACAGCCACTTCACACATTGCAGTTTGGTCAAGAAGACAAAGGTATTATGAAAGCAGTGATTAAAAAGGGTCATTTTTTTTCTCAGGTGTTTACAAAATGTGATTTAAATATCACAAACACAAGGCACTGAGTCAGATTTGTTACACAACTAGAAAGGAGAAATTTTTGGTGTGTTTTGGACTTCAAATTGCTTCCTATTTTTGGATGAGACTTGTTAACAGATAAATCACAGAATCAGGAATGGTTAGGGGTTGGAAGGACCTCTGAAGATCATCTAGTCCCGCCCCCCACTAAAGCAGAATTCCCCAAAGTAAATCAAACAGGAACACATCCAGGTAGGATTTTAACATCTCCAGAGACGAAGACTGCAACCTCTCTGGGCAGCCTGTTTCAGTGCACTCTGCTACCCTCAAAGTGAAGATTTTTAAACTTTTTTCCTTATGTTTATGTGGAATCTCTTGCATTCCAGTTTGTGTCCACTGCCTCTTGTCCTATCACTGGACACCACTGAGAAGAGTTTGGCTCCATTGTCCTGACACTCCCCCATCAGATATTTAAGTATCTCCTCTTCTCCAGGCTGAACAACCCCAGCTATCTCAGTCTTTCTTCATGAAGTAGATGTTCCACACCTCTAATCATCTTAGTGGTTCTACACTAAATTCTCTCCACTAGCTCTTTGTCCTTCTTCAGCTGGGGAGCCCACAACTGAACACAGTACTCCAGATAAGACCTCCCTGGAGCAGAGCAGCAGTGAAGGAGAACCTTCCTTAACTGCTTGCCACAACTCTTGATGCATCCCAGGATGCCACTGGCCCTCCTGGCCGTGAGGATGCATTGTCGGCTCATGGTCAGCCTGTTGTCCACTAGAACTTCCAGGCCCTTCTCTCCAACAAGTCAGTCCCCAACGTGAACTGGTATGTGGTGTTATTTCTCCTCAGGTGCAGGACCCTATATTTGTCCATGGTGAATTTCATAAAGCTACTCTCCGGCCTGTTCAGGTCTTGCTGGATGGCAGCACATCCTTATGGCACATCAGCCACTCTTCCCAGTATCATCAGCAAATTTGATGACTGTACACTCTACTCCTTCATCCAGGTCACTGATGAGTATGTTGAACTGGACTGGACCCAGTACTGACCTC
>VWYK01118796.1:311-19026 GCA_013399775.1 Semnornis frantzii | reverse complement strand
TATATATAAATGATAAAAAGTCCAAATGTTTTCCTTGGAATTTCTCTGTTACTACATCATGAATTAAATATATACAGTTAAAATGACTATATCTCAGTTTCATCCTACTGTTCATTTGAAGTTGGTGGAGCTGCAAAGGAGAATTATGTACTTTTTTATTAAATCTGTGGAAAATCAGTATTGTCTGCAAAAAGTATTTATGGAATTGTAAAATATAGGGGACAGGTTATGCATCAGGATAAATTTCAAGTCAGTGAGCATTGACTCTCTTTACGTTGCATATATTGAGATCCATAAGATATGCACAGTAACTGTGCCAGAGTGATATAGATTATGTAACTTCAGGCTTCTGGGGAGGAGAAAATAGGTATAAATTCAGTGGTTACTAATTAGTCACTGAAATGGTTCAATGCTCTTATTCAATTGTCAAGAGTCAAATTATCAGTAAAAGATAAAAATTTTCTTCTCTTCGATCCACTCACCATCAAGTGACTTATTTTGTAGTTATGTAGAAGTCCATGGTTTCAACTCCAATTTCTATCAGAGATGTTGTACAATTACACTTGTCATGACATCATCTATGGATCCTGTCAAATCCAGAGCAAAACCACAAAATCCTGCTGAATGCTGGAGTTGTGTGCCTGTGGCAGGTGTGACCCCATCACATAGTGCAATCACAGAATCATAGAACTTCAGAGGTTGGAAGGGACCTCCAGAGATCATCAAATTCAAACCCCCTATCAAGCAGGATCACCCAGGGTAGTTCCCACAGGAACACATCCATGTGGGTTTGAAAAATCTCCAGAGAAGGAGACTCCACAACCTCTCTGGGCAGCCTGTTTGAGGGCTCTGTCACCCTCACTGTAAAGTTTCTCCTCATGTTGAGGTGAAACCTTCTATGTCCCAGTTTGTAGCCACTGTTTCTCCTCTAAGATGAATGAGACAATCTTGGTGCTTGGAAATATGGTTTAGGGTGCACCTTGTAGAGTCAGGATGAAGGTTGGACTTGGTGATCCTGAGGGTGTTTTCCAACCTGAATGTTTCAGTGATTCTGTGAATAAAGGAAAAATCAGATAACCCTTACAAAGGCTGATATTTGCACTTAGCATTAGTATCTCAGTATTAAATCTCAGACTACAAAGAGGTTCTATCCCGTCTTCCAGCAGGTGGCCTTCTAGAAGCATTAGAATGATCTTAAAATTACAACCCAGCAAGAGCAACAATTTTTATGTATCCGGAAGTGCCCATCTGCATGTTCTTTAAAGGAATGCAATACATCAGTGGAAGTGCTCATTTCTCAGGATTACAGTTCTCATCCTTGGTTTGCATATGCTGCACTATAGTCAATCAAGCAAACTTTATTGATGTTTCTGGCACCATTTCATGGTTTAGTATTTAAGAAATTATTTTTAGAACCTAAGTATGTATGGCTGGAGATATGATAAGGTTGCAGGGATTTAAATTTCTGATAAATTTGTTATCCATTCATCTCTAGTGTGGCAGGGGGAAAATCACAGAATCATAGAATGTCAGGAGGTGGAAGGCACCTCAAAAGATCTCCTGGTCCAGCCTCCACTGCCAGAGCAGGATCACTTACAGCAGATCACACAGGAACACATCCAGACAGTTCTTGAATATCTCCAGAGAAGGAGACTCCACAACCCCGCTGGACAGCCTGTTCCAGGGCTCTGTCATCTTCACTGTAAAGAAGCTTCTCCTCATGTTGAGCTAAAACCTTCTCTGTTCCAGTTTGTAGCTGTTGCTCCTTGGCTTATTGCTGCTGACCACCAAAAAGAGATTGGCCTCAGCCACTTGACACCCGCACCTCAGATATTTGCGCACATTGATGAGATCTCCTCTCAGTCTTCTCTTCTCCGCACTAAACTGCCCCAGGGCTCTCAGTCTCTCTTCATAGAGGAGATGCTCAAGTTCCCCAATCATCCTTGTGGCTCTTCACTGAACTCCCTCCAGCCATTCCTTGCCTCTTTTGAACTGGGGAGCCCAAAACTGGACACAGTATTCCAGGTGTGGTCTCACTAGGGCAGAGTAGAGGTGGAGAATAACCTCCCTAGACCTACCGGACCCACTTTTCTTGCTGCACCCCAGGATGCCATTGGCTCTCCTGGCCACAAGGACACATTGCTGGCCCATGTAGAACTTGCTGCCCACCAGCACTCCAAAGTCTTTCTCCANCTCAAGGCCTCATCCAACCTGGCCTTGAACACCTCCAGGGAGGGAGCAGCCACAACCTCCCTGTGCAACCTGTGCCAGTGTCTCACCACCCTCACTGTAAAGAACTTCCTCCTGGAGGTCTCCTGGAAGCCTTCTCTTCTCCAAGCTGAAAAGCCCCAACTCTCTCATAGCCTGTCCTCATAGGAAAGCTGCTGCAGCCCTCTGAGGATCTTTGTGGCCCTCCTCTGAACCCACTCCAACAGTTCCATGTCCTTCCTGTGCTGGGGGCTCCAGAACTGCACACAGGACTCCAGGTGGAGTCTGAGGAGAGCAGAGTAAAGGGGCAGAATCCCCTCCCTTGCCCTGCTGCCCACACTGCTCTTGCTGCAGCCCAGCACTTGGTTGCTGTCTGGGCTGCACTCACACTGCAGTCTCATGTTGAGCTTTTCATCAACTCAAACCCAGCATTGAGGCAAATACTCAATGTGCTTCCCTACTCTTTTTCTTGCCACGTATTAAAACTTGCTGTTTGTGTTGAGATGGGGTATAAGCAGACATCAAACACTTGATTTGTGGGGTGCTTTGCAGAGAAAGTTGTTGGCAGCATTAATACAAGGTTAACAAACCAGCCTCCAAAATTCTGGCATGATATTCAGGTGGTGCTGAATATGATATTCAGTGATGTTACTGCAGGTGAGCAAAGTGATCTCAACAGGAGTCACTCCTTCTGTGTTTAAGATTCAATGTGAAAATGCAAAATATTAATAATTCAGTGGAAAGATGCCACTGTCGTGGACCTTTTTCTTACCTTTGGTTTACAATTGTAAGAAATGTTATTGAAATTATATTTTACAGCACCCAGGTTTGGGAGGTTGCCAACATTCTAAACTTGAGCCAACATTTTGGAAAGTCTCCTCTTGCCTCCTCCTTTTTCTACTTTTCACAACTTGAGATGGGAAAATATATTTATGGTATACTTAATATAGTTGGCAGGGAAAGCAGCTGTTTGTCAGAATCTTTGCAGATTCAGAATTAGGCAGCAGGGATTAAAAAGGCATTTCTGGAATGTCAAGGTAATGTAAAGCTGTATCATGTGATAATGAGAGGGAATTGCTCTTGCTTTGTTTCCTAAATTTAGGATGACAACAATGAATTCATCCATGGTACTGAGAAACTTGAGATCAGTAACAGCCAACAAGGAACACCTGATGCAGCAGTTTTTAAAGAGAACTCATTAAAGAGGATGTCATGGAGAAATGAATCCTGGAAGAATAAGGAACACAGGAGGCGTAACCTTGAAGGGACCATGGCATCGAGACCACAAAGTTCCACTGTGAGAGAAACAGATCCTGTTAGCTGCCTGAGCAGCTTAAAGCCTACCTTTTGTCTTTCTCCACGTAGAAGAAAATCTACATTCTCTGAAGGCATTCTGCATGGAGCTGAAAAAACTGAAAGATGTGAGGAAGTGCCTGGTCAATTAAAAGGATTAGCCAGCAAAAAGTCTCCCAAGCAAGTTTCAAGAGGGAATTCATGTCTGACAACACCGACCTGTGTAAGTGATTTTTACTTTGAAATTAGATTGTATAGAGAGGCTATATTAAATATATCCTTTTGCACAAAGTGAGAAATAATATTTCTTTTATCTAGCTGTATTCTGGTTTCATTGATATATTCTGGTTTCATTGGTTTCAGTGAGACGCTGGCACAGGTTGCCCAGGGAGGTTGTGGCTGCTCTCTCCCTGGAGGTGTTCAAGGCCAGGTTGGACAAGGCCTTGAGTGACCTGTACTAGTGGGAGGTGTCCCTGCCTATGGCAGGGGGTTGGAACTAGATGATCTTTGAGGTCCCTTCCAACCTTACCATTCTATGATTCTATAACAGTATCTACTGAGCTGTCTGTTGAAAGTTCGGTTTTTAGTTTTTGTGGCGCACGAAATAGTAGTCCAAACCAAACAGAAATCACAGAGGTTTTCCAGCTAGAAAGATGAGTCATTGAGCAACTCACATCTTAGAAATAGGTGAGTTTAAAAGTTGTTTTAAGGTGAAAGATTACAAAGGAAAATTGACAGACTTTGAATTGATATATTAACAAGTGACCATAGAAAGAGCATTAATCTAAGCACTTTGTAATCTTTCTGTGACAGCCTTGAAAAGTAATAAATTATGTGATTGAGGGCCAGCTCTAAGGCTGTGTCATAGGCTAAACTGCCAGGCTGCTAAAGGAGTTGATACAGTCATCAAAGTGGTGCTTTGTTCCTTGACTTTTCTTCCTGGATTCTTCCTATTGGAACATGCAGTACTTTGAAGTATAAACTTGACTGAAGCTAATTATGGGTTTTTTTTATATTTTCTAATAACTGATTCCTGCATTTTCAGCTTGTTGTTTTGTGCTTTGAATTGTTTAAGAAGCAAGTGTATTCTGTAAATCCCATACGAGATAGTATATTATTGTTCCATGGTTTTGGACAGAAGTCATTTGGACTTAGGGTTACTGCAGATACACATCTTTTAAGATATGACCTCCTCTTTCAATGTGTTATGAAGGGATCAGGTTTATTATAGACCCTGCCTGGAGTACCGCATCCAGTTCTGGAGCCACTATTACAAGAAGTCTATGGATGTGCTGGAAGGTGTCCAGAGAGAGACCAAGAGGATGCTCAGAGGGCTGGAGCTGCTCTGCTATGAGGAAAGACTGAGGGAGTTGGGGCTCTTCAATCTGGGGAAGAGAAGGCTCCTAGGTGACCTTATTGTGGCCTTTCAGTAACTTAAGGGGGCNATTTAAGGCCAGGCTGGATGAGGCTCTGGGCAGCCTGATCTAGTGTGAGGTGTCCCTGCCTATGGCAGGGGAGTTGGAACTAGATGATCCTTGTGGTCCCTTCCAACCGTGATTGATTCTATGATTCTGTGATTATTCCTGAGCATCCAAAAATAAAGCAGAACAAACTTCTTCTTCAGGCTTCAGAGACCTTTTTTCTCACATCTCAGCTAGTACCCCATGAGATCAAAGACCTACACAGCCACCAGCATCTTCTGTCCAGCAGCAGTCATAGAGGGCTAGGGAAGCAGGATGAAGCGAGGACAGAGCAAGCATCCAGCAATACCTCGCCAGCTCGCCCTGCAGGCTTCTTTCCAGCAGTCCATAGCTTAGCAATTTCTTCAGTGAAAGATGTCTCTGTGGTAAATAACTGGTGGTGGAAGTTTTTTCCAAAGATTTGTGGTGTTGGTTTTTTTATCTCTACGGCCTTTGCCTTGTGACAGTGAATTTCAGAGTTTAACTGCTCTATCTCCTTTTGTTTCTTTGAATGCACTAACTCATTCCTGTTGCTCTCTTATTCTTGTGTCTAAGAAACAATGAATAATCTTTTGAAAAAAAATACTACTGTGATTATTGTTATTATTGCTATTGTTATTATTGTGGTGGTTATAATAATAACAATAATGATATTATAATTGTATAAAAGCAATATATAACATTCCTATATCTACGTCTATCTATATTATTGTTGTTGGTGGTGGTTTTGTTGATTTTGTTGTTGTTTGTTGTTGTTGTTATTGTTATTATTGTTGTTGTTGTTGATATTATTGTGCTGGTGGTGGTGATGGTGGCTGTTGTTGTTATTAACCTGTACCATTTAATATTTGATGGCTGTATATCACATTCCCCTGCAGCTGTCATCTCTTCCAATCAAGTAGTCTTATGGTGTTTAGTCCCAGCATCTCTACTTTGTGAAAATAGGTTTTGATCATTTTTACCCAGGGATGCTGACTCCAGCTACTGCATGATCCTTAGTGTAAGAGTGGGTTTTGGGTAGTGAATATCTTGAACCAGGGATTGCACCACACTGCCGTGTACTAAAAGAATAGACACTTCTCCTTTTCATGACTCTTTGAAGCAGTTATTTATTCTTTGGAAAAACATATACAGAAATGTCTCACAACTTGCCATATATCTTGTTGGCATGAAGGAAGTGGATGCCTCCCATCATTATTTTGTTTCCTGCCCTCAGGGCTTGCCTTATCTACCATAGGATGCTGCAGTCAGGGGATGTGATGTGGTTCTGCTATAGGAACTGTAGTCTGTAGTGAATTTGTTACCTGTTGATACAATGAATCTGACAGCATCTGTGAAAGGGGAAGCAGGAGCCATGACTTTCATGGGATGAAGCTGCTGCTACTGGGACAGGATCATCATGCTGAACAGTTCTACCTACTGTTGGCTACTGTGGCTACTGAAGATGGACCACCTGCAGTTAACTGTGGATATAGAAATCTAGGCATTGGATTAGGAAGAGCGTTTCAAAATGGGCATCAGATTAAAGAACAGCATCTAGGAAAGCAGAAGTTCAGCTTTTGTGTGTATCTCTGATAGGGAACTGCACATCTGCTGTGCCATTGATGCTTCAGTGCTCTGTGACATGGGCACCAGTGTAGGGCTTGGGTTTTACGTCTCTCGCAGTCCTGAGAGATTGTCTTGCTGAGTGAGGGGTTTAGAAGTATCTCCTGCAAGTGTCTTACTGGATTGTGTGAAGGCCTTGCACTTTTCCTGATATAAACAGCACATCCTTTTCCATGAAGGGTGTGGAGATGGGTTTGCTTTTGGAAGGAAGCAGATTAGGGGAGGCAAGGGTAATGAAATACAATAATGCAAGTGAAAATCAGAAATCATGCTGAGACCTTGTTATGATGACTAATACCAATGGCTGATGATCTTGAAGACAACAAAAAGGGCAAAAAAAATTTTTTTGAAGCAGAGAAAGTCCTATCAATAGCAGCATATGTTCTGTGTATTTACTACCTGGGAAAGACATTAGAATTGCCACCAGGGCTGTAGAAAATGTGGAAGAACGCAATCATAGAATCATAGAATGTTAAGGTTGGAAGGGACCTCAAAGACCATCTAATTCCAACCCCCTGCCACAGGCAGGGACACCTCCCACTAGTACAGGTCAAGCCCTCATCCAACCTGGCCTTGAACACCTCCAGGGAGGGAGCAGCCACAACCTCCCTGGGCAACCTGTGCCAATGCCTCACCATCCTCACTGCAAACAACTTCTTCCTAACATTCAGTCTAAATATCCCCTCTGACAGTTCAAACACATTGCCCCTTGTCCTGCCATTGCAAGACCTTGTCAATAGTCCCTCCCCAGCCTTACTGTAGGCCCCCTTCAGATCCTGGAAGGCCACTATAAAGTCTCCTGGAAGCCTTCTCTTCTCCAGGCTGCAGATCCCCAACTCTCTCAGCCTGCCCTCACAGCAGAGCTGCTGCAGCCCTCTGAGCATCTTCGTGGCCTCCTCTGGACCCGCTCCAACAGTTCCATGTCCTTCTTGTGCTGAGGGCTCCAGAACTGTACATAGGACTCCAGAAGGGGTCTGATGAGAGTGGACTAAAGGCATATGTTCTTTTCTGTTTGGGAAGGAGAGAATATTTCTGTGGTTTTTAGTGCTGGGAAAACCCCAGTTGATACTCAGCAAGTGGTTCTCTGTTTCTTAGATGTGTTCATATCCACATAGTTGTCTGGAAGTGTAAATAACATTTGTCTGCATTTTACATTCCTTTCCCTCCTAGTTCTACCTACAGGAATTTCTTTTTTCTTACTCCTTTTCCAGTGACATTTCACATTCTTATGATTAAGATACTCCTTCCTTCTTTTCTGATTTCTTTCAGTTTGAGAAAGTTGTCCTACTTAACATTCATCTATGTTTATTACCAATCATAACTGTAATCTATTTGTCCATAACAAATGAAGTGATATGTTGATTGCTTTCCTAAAAAGGTGTTATCAGTATTTAACATAGCGATCGACTTTGTCCTATAGAACATAACTAAATATAAGCTACTTAGGTGGATTGCAATTAAGTTTCTTTAAATGTTAGATATATTTTACGTTTTTTTTTGTTTGTTTGTTTTAAAAGATGAGGGGAAAGAGCTATCATTTTTCCTCTGCTTAATAAATAGTTGATTACTAAATTAGAGAGTAGGTTTATTACCATAATGCTCTTGCAGCTCGCATCACACATGTAGTACTTTGCTTGTAGGTACTTTTTCAAGGACAAAACCTATTGCCAACGCATAGAAATTCAGGAGTTAACATGCTTTGTGTTATTGCTGCAAAATATAAGATGAAAGTATCTGGCAGATGTAGCTCTCATACTTGATTTGATAAAGTAATAAAATTTTCCATTCCAGGAGCCTTTCCTCTGAGTTCTTTGATACTTCTTTTTGTACTACGCCACGGTCAAAATTTGCAGCCAAATTTGAGTGTCATTGACTGCCTTTTAAACAGTGGTTGCTTATATTGGAAAACATGTTCACTTAGCACATATAGAATAAAGTCAAATATCTCTTGTTGTCATTTTTGTAGTTGACAATATTCCCAAGCATTTTGAAATTCCTGTAACAAACTATTTCAATATGGCCTTTCTCTGACTGCTTACATATATAAAGCTTTTGTGTGTGTGTGCCTCTGCTGGAGCAGTTTTGTAGGAAGAAACAAATGTGCTGGATCCCCACAAGCATCAAGGGAAGAGGTGCTGACATATTGTTAACTGCAGTGAGATAACACTGAAAGCATAGTTTCATATGAAAAGAATTAGAGTAAGAGTTTACAGAGTAGTCTCTTCTAATCTACTCATACAGGGGACTGGTAAAGAAAAAAAATTTGCTTAACCAACTCTTCCTGCAATCGATTTGCTAACTACTTAATACACTTTAAGGACCTGGTTGCTTTCAATGTTTTATTCATGTTTTAATAGAGCTCTCTATTATTAAGTTCAAATATTTTTAATTAAGAAGAAAGTACAGCCCTCTGGGTAATACTGGAAGCATTTAGATAGCTGGTAATTAAAGTTTTCCGCACATATAACTACATTCAAATAATTCTGAATACATCATTTGAACCTAGAAGAATGCAAATGTCATTATATATGAATTTTTTTTTAAAAATCCTTTCAACAACAGGTTTTGTCAATCTAGCATAAGTTTTAAGCACTTAATAAAAATACTTCATCGTAAGGAGAGGCTATGCAAAAAAAAAAAAAATACAAGATAAGCTTTTAATTACAAAATGAAATATTCATTTTAAACAAATTTACAAGTATTGCAGAATGGCTTCTTACATCAAAAGTTTCTCCAAAACTTCATTTCAAATTCAGTTTTCAAATTCTCTCTTTGAAAATTGAGTGAGATAGTGTAAAATTTGTGAAGAGACTGTTACGTAGTAATCATCTGAAGCTACAGTATCAGTAGTCCAAACAATTTTTTCTTCCTTGCAAGGAGTTTATGGTACACTATGATTAACATAGAAAACTGTCATGACATTTATTTTCCTTTCTAGAGTCCTCATCTCTAGAGTTGAGGCCATTACAAGGAAAGAAAAATGAAAGACAATTTGGAAGAAGCTGGGAGGAAAGAAAAAAAAAATCAACAACCACAAGCCACAAATGTTTTGAATTGTTTTATACAAATTTGAGAAATGTATGCATCTCACAGGATCACAGAGGTTAAGGGTTGGAAGGGATCTCCACAGATCATCGAGTCCAACCCCCCTGCCAGAGCAGGACCATAAAATCTAGCACAGGTCACACAGGAACACATCCAGACAGGGCTGGAAAGTCTCCAGAAGGAGAGTCCACAACCTCTCTGGGAAACTTGTTCCAGTGCTCTGTCACCCTTACAGTAAGGAAGTTCTTCCTCACGTGGAGGTGGAACTTCTGTGCTATAGTTCATACCCATTGCCCCTTGTCCCATCACAGGGTGCAACTGAAAAAAGTTTGTCCCCTCCCTCTTGACTCCCAGCCCTCAGATATTTATAAACATTGATTAGATCCCCTCTCAGTCTTCTCTTCACCAGACCAAACAGCCACAGGTCCCTCAGCCTCTCCTCACAGGGCAGTGCTGCAGTCCCTTCAGCATCTTTGTAGCCCTCCCTTGGACTCTTTTGAGTAGATCTCTGTCCCTCCTGAGCTGGGGAGCCCAAAACTGAACACAGTATTCCAGGTGAGGTCTCGGTAGGGCAGAGCAGAGAAGGAGAAGAACCTCCCTCCATCTGCTGGCCACACTCCTCTTCATGCACCCCAGGATCCCCTTGGCCTTCTTCATCAATACAAGGGAAAAGACAAGTAGGTCTGGACAAAGTTTGGCCTTCATTAAAAAGAGAATGAGAAAAATGTGGGTTTTTTTTCAATTCTTAGTGCTTTTATTCTGCAAAGCACTAGTTTATGATGTCACTTTAATGACTACATGGCAGTTACTTCTTCCATGATGTAAGAAGTATAACCCAAAGTTTCTCTTATAATCAGGTAAATGCAGAAGGCATCTATATAGGAAAACTAACAGGAAATCAGCATCTGCAGTAAGATCAATAAAAGTTATAGCAACTGTAGATTTGGTAGAATACTAACACATCAGAGCAAAGCAGACTTCCCAGGCATAGCACAGCAAACCTCATATGAAGTGAACAAACAACTAATAGTAACTGAGCCAGGTTGCATATGTTCAGTAAGACTCTAAAAAAAAAATCATGTTATCATTTTGCAATTAACGATGGTAGCAATAGTCACCATATTTGAGAATGAATCTTGGACCTCAGAAGCTACAGACAAAAAAAAAAAAAAAAAAGAAGATGTGCCAGCAGTAAGTTGTACAAAACAACAGACAACATTTACCTGTGCCACAGAGCAGTCTTAGTGAGGGCACACCTCCAGTATTGTGTTCAGTTTTGGGCACCTCATTACAAGAGGGATGTGGAGGTGCTGGAGCCAGTCCAGAGGAGGGCAACAAAGCTGGGGAAGGGCCTGTAGAATAAATCTGATGAATAGTGACTGAGGGAGCTGGAGATGGTTGGATTGGAAAAGAGGAGGCTGAGGGGAGACCTCATGGCCTCATAGCTTTAGCTATCTGAAAGGACCTTGTGGAGAAGTTGTTGCTGGTCTCTTCTGACAGGTAAATAGTGACAGGACAAGAGGGAATGACCTCAAACTGTGAGTGGGGAGGTTTACACTGGACATTAGGAAACATTTTTCCCAGCAAGAGTGATCAGACATTGGCATGGCATGCCCAGGGAGGTGGTGGAGTCACCAACCCTGGATGTGTTTCAAATTCATTTGGATGTGGTGCTTGAGGATATGGTTTAGGGTGTACCTTGCAGAGTAGGGATATGAGTTGGACTTGGTGATCCTGAGGAACTTTTCCAACCTGAATGTTTCTGTGATTCTGTGCTTCCTTGCCATTCCAGTATCATTTGTGCAAGAATGTTGTTTGATTCCTTTATGTTATTTTCCATTTGTTTTTGTGGTTCTGTCTCTGAGAATTTGCAGTGATTTTGTAGGAAGAATTTGAGATATGTAGTAAAAAAATTAAAAAGTGTTTGTAATAGGCTTTAGGCTTTGTCTTTTTCACAAAGATTTGCATACTTGCCCATGCCACTGTTTCCATGTGAGCACCCTTCAGTCCTACTTCTTGGTTTATATAAACTATTCACCTGCTGACTGTCAGCTTGCAGGCAGCCTTCCCATCAAACAAACATGGTTTGCTTTATTTCAGTGCTGATTTTCTTTCCTACTGATTCTTTGCAATAGATGGCTCTAAGTGAAATCTAATAGCATGGTGCTTCAGAATGACACATCAATGATGTGTTCCAGAGTTGCTACTCCCAAAACCTTAATGTTTTTCTTAAGGAGTTCTTTAAGCAAAGATGATGTAACAGCAGACTGGGTGATTTTAAACTGTATTATCTTATAGAATCATAGAATGGTAAGGTTGGAGGGGACCTCAAAGATCATCTTGTCCCAACCCCCTGCCATAGGCAGGGACACCTCCCACTAGTACAGGTCACTCAAGGCCTCATCCAACCTGACCTTGAACACCTCCAGGGAGGGAGCAGCCACAACCTCCCTGGGCAACCTGTGCCAGTGTCTCACCACCCTCACTGTAAAGAACTTCCTCCTAACATCCACTTTCAATGTCCCCTCTGCCAGTTTAAACCCATTGCCCCTTGTCCTGTCATTACAAGACCTTGTCAATAGTCCCTCCCCAGCCTTCCTGTAGGCCCCCTTCAGATACTCTTTTTTGAGGCATAAGTACAAACTGCTTTTGGCCTATGGACCAAGTCTGATATAAGAATTAGAGATCCATTAACAATTAAACCAAAGAGTATAAAGCAAAATGAAAATACAGTGGTGCTGGTGTATCCCCTTTAAAATAAACAAGTTACCAAAATAAGTTTTACAATTTAGTGCTGACATTGTGTAGCTTTTCAGAGAAATTTTATGCTGTGCTTGACAAAGAACTAAATGTTAAGTTGATGATGTTTATGATACTCTGCTAACTCTGTGATTTGGTTTATTTCAAGATTTGCATTTAATGCTGAAGCAGTTTTTTAGCCACTGGGTTTTTGAACTTCTGAAAGGCTGCTTTTATCTTCTGTTTTTAATTGCAGTGAAACAGCAAATTCACCAAACAGCCTGGATCCAGGCAGTCTGTAGCAGTGTTTGCATTTCTCTCCTGATATTGTGTGTAAATATGCTTGATCTTCGTAGCTGAACAGAAATCTTATGTAATTTTTTTTTTCCCAGTAAATATTTTGTTTCTCTTTCAGTAGCCTAGCTTTTGGAAGGTTCCCCAAGAGATTCTCCAAGGTATCTGTTTCATTCTTGTACTGTGTTCCGTGATCCTGTCTCTATTGTTGACGTTTTCCTTGTTACCTCGTAGGAGTATGACTGGAGAAAATACCAGTCAGATAGACAGAGGTCATCTGAGCTACAGCTGCTGGCTAGCATGAAGAGACAACAAAATGAAGAATTACAAGACACTGAGATCTCACATGGGCTGAGCACTTCACAGACGGATGCCTGCAACGTTAGCAATGGTACAGCAACCTGGAACTCTTGTTTCTCACCAGTAAGTCTAAATCCACAGGATTTTCTCTATGCAGCTTCTATCAATTCTGAGACTTGCCTGTCTTAAACATGGAAGTACAAGGTATCATTACCAAATGTTTTTTACAACTCACCAAGTGAAACAGGCAGCAAAAACTCATGCACTTCTAACAGGGACAAAGAGCAGCTCCATTGTATGTGTATATACCTTCCTAGAATCCTGAATAATCATGTAGGCTGTACAGCTTGTCACAATAGTGGCTGACAACCTGCAGGTGTGTGATACAGTACTTAAAAATAGTTCCAGAATGAATGAAACCGAACTATACCAGTCAGCAACTGCATTACACTGTCAGTAATGGAAAATAATTGCTTCTTACAATGATAAAGTCTCATTACTGAAAAGCTGTTTAAAGGCCTGAAGCAGGAGAACAGCAGCAAAAAGCTGCAGCAGTTCTGAGCGCTTTAGTACATGATCCTTCTCTATTTTACACCATGTATCATTATTTGTCCTGGTACAAAGTGGTACAGAATCACACACAGCTGCACTAGGTGACAGAGCACTGTTAAAAACAGGCAAAGGAATATTTGTTATGGTCTACTAAACAGTATTGAATGTATGAAATCACAGAATAGCATTTCAGCAACTGTGTAAAGGTACTTGCAGGGAACCACTGTAAACCTAGATAAGCCTATACTCCATTTATAGAATCACAGAATCATAGAATGGTAAGGTTGGAAGGGACCTCAAGGATCATCTAGTTCCAACCCCCTGCCATAGGCAGGGACACCTCCCACTACTACAGGTCACTCAAGGCCTCATCCAACCTGGCCTTGGACACCTCCAGGGAGGGAGCAGCCACAACCTCCCTGGGCAACCTGTGCCAGTGTCTCACCACCCTCACTGTAAAGAACTTCCTTCTAACATCCAGTTTCAATCTCCCCTCTCCCAGTTTAAACCCATTGCCCCTTTTGCTGGTTTAGTTGATTAGATAACGTTGGGTAATAGGTTGGACTGGATGATCTCAAAGGTCTTTTCCAATCTGATTGATTCTGTGATTCTGTCATTTTAACTATTTGAGATATGTCAGCATTACACATTTAGTTGATTTCATCCTTTTTCCAATGCATCTTCTCAGCACTCACTAAATAGACTCCAGCCTGGTGTAAAGCTGCAAGGCTGGACAAATGGAACTCAATTAAATAAAGAGAACAGCAGCCTCATGAATTTTTGAGTAGTTTAATTATAAGGAAATTGATAGGAATATTTAGACACATCAGTTTGGTTAATACAGATTACATGACTAAACCAAAATGAACTTTTCAAGTGAAACGTACTGCTCCAGTATTCAGTGAAGCACAATGTGATTGCAACGACGGTTCTTTGATCTTACTGCCTTGATCAGCTTCTGTAGCTTCAGACTAATAGAATCAGTCTAAAAAAGTGTTTAGCTATAATAGGCTAGTCATTTAAATTGTAATGGAATATAGCTGAGGCTTTTCCTAACAGCCTTTACACAAAAGGGACTCTGTACCAGTACCGTGTTGATTAGTCTGCCACATCTATTGATAAAGCAATATTGATATTGAATGACTTTAGAACTGGTCAGCTAGCAAATACCAAAAGCAGTCACCAGGGAATTATCTGGATCCACTTCAACAGGTCCATGTCTTTCTTTTTCTAAGAACTGGATACAGCACTAAGAGGTGGATACAGCACTCCAAGTAGGGTCTCAAAAGAGAGAAGAGTAGCAGCATTCCCTCCTTTGATCAGAATCACAGTGTCAGGGGCTGGAAGGGAACTGGAAGGCTCATCCAGTCGAACCCCTTGCCAGCGCAAGATCACCTAGAGCAGATCATACAGGCATGCATCCAGGCAGGTTTTGAATATCTCCAGTGAGGGAGACTCCACAACCCCCTGGGCAGCCTGTTCCAGTGCTCTGTCACCCTCACAGTGAAGAAATTCCTCCTTGTGTTTCCATGAAACTTCCTATGCCTCAACTAGTGTGACCTGCTGGCCACACTGCTTTTGATGCAGCCCAGGATATGGTTGGCCTTGTGCACTGCAAGCTCATATTGTCAACTCATGCCCAGCTTTCATCCATCAGTACCTTCTCCAGGGTCCTTCTCTACAGGGCTACTCTTAATCCTTTCATCCCACAGCCTGAGTAAAGTCACCATTTCTTCAGCCTGTGGGTTTTACTATAAATGTTCCTTATATCTATATTCATTCCTTATATAGATTGTGTTTTTAAAAGTGTAGAATAAAAGCAATTTTTTTTTTTTTTTTGGTCACTGATCTTTAGTACCACCATCATCTGAGTTAGGTCAAAAGAATCTGAAAATGATCAATCTTCCAAGATCAAATGTATGGACTGCAAAAAAAAAGGTTTATATCTATCTGTAACCATCTTCCAGCTGCATAGGAAAAGAATTTTAGCAGTACAGTAGATGGAAGAGAAATAGAAATAATCCTAACACTACAGTTTGAGAAATTAAGGACAGTTTGAAATTCTTGTCATGATTAAACTTTCATGCTTACATGTGCTTCCAGGTTATATCTTACATCAGTAGTATCTATTGCTTCCTCTTATGCTCTTAAAATATAAGAAAAGAGTATTTTTATTCCTAATTTTTGTTCATTTCAGACATTTTTTATTCCTGAGTGGAATCTATGGCAACAGCACCACCAGAAGGCAGCTTTTTGCGTTATCGTTCATTTTGAAATATCTGTGGTGTTTGGCAAGGCAGGGCAGGATATAATCATGTTAGGTAGTGAACCTATGCATCGAAGTAGTGTTTTATATATAAAAGAACTTTTTAAGGAGTTTATTTTTTTCATCACATGCCATTGTTAGTCTGATTTCCAGAGTCATTGAACGTTATCATGTTGCTGACTCTAATGAATCTAAGACACCCTTCTGAATATAAAGGCATGTAGATCAATCATGTGGCTAAGCTGCAGCTAGAACAGATGTCCTCTAAACAACTATAAAACAGATATCATAAAACTTTATTTTTATATCCTTTGATAGTTTACCAGGAACTGAATATGTGCTGTCAGGAGAAATTGTTGAAATGTAAGTTGTTTAGCAACTGCTGTAAATTATAACAGTCTAAAAGGAATAAAATGTCTTGGAATATTATCCACGACCCAGCATAGTTATCAGTTATAAACAGAAAAAAACCTTTTATGTTAAAATGGGTTTTTTTCCCTCTTTGAAGAATTTTAAACTGTTGTAAAATGTGCGAGGCACAATTCCAAATCAGTAACATATATGTATGTAGCAGCTCTCCTATGAGGACAGGCTGGGAAAGTTGGGGCTCTGCAGCCTGGAGAAGTGAAGGTGTCCAGGAGACCGTATAGTAGCCTCCCAGTATCTGAAGAGGCCTACAGGAAGGCTGGGGAGGGATTATTGACAAGGCCTTGCAATGACAGGACAAGGGGCAATGGGTTTAAACTGGGAGAGGGGAGATTGAAACTGGATGTTAGGAGGAAGTTGTTTGCAGTGAGGGTGGTGAGACACTGGCACAGGTTGCCCAGGGAGGTGGTGGTTGCTCCCTCCCTGGAGGTGTACAAGGCCAGGTTGGATGAGGCCTTGAGTGACCTGTGCTAGTGGGAGGTGTCCCTGCCCACGGTAGGGGGTTGGAACTGGATGATCCTTGAGGTCCCTTCCAACCTTCCCATTCTATGATTCTATGTAGAACTTAAGCATTTTAAAAGGCTTCAACTCTATCTTACTTGAAGGTTTTCTTAAATCTTAAGGTCTAGGAAATTCCCTGTTAGCTGTACAACAATATGAAAGGCACATTTCTATATGTCGCAGAGTATAACGTGAAGTTTCTACCCACTCATATACACGTTATTCAGGAAAACTGGCAAAGCTTACAAAACATTTCCACTCAAATGCCTTGCTTTATTCTAAAGATCCAGTAAGACCTTCCCACTCTGTCAGGGAACTTCTTGGGCAGCTGTTTCCACACTTAGAACACCGCTTCAGATATAATACAAAACATTGTGGAGAAAAATCATAGAATCATAGAATAGTAAGGTTGGAAGGGACCTCAAGGATCATCTAGTTCCAACCCCCTGCCATAGGCAAGGGACACCTCCCACTAGCACAGGTCACTCAAGGCCTCATCCAACCTGGCCTTGAACACCTCCAGGGAGGTTGTGGAACACAGAATCACCCAACTTGATCTTTGATCTTTGATCACGTTGGGTGATTCTGTGCTCCGCAGCCTCCCTGGGCAACCTGTGCCAGTCCTTACCACCCTCACTGCAAAGAACTTCCTCCTAACATGCAGTCTAAATCTCCCCTCTGCCATTTAAACCCATTGCCCCTTGTCCTGTCATTGCAAGACCTTGTCAGTAGTCCCTCCCCAGCCTTCCTGTAGGCTCCCTTCAGATACTGGAAGGCTACTCTAAGGTCTCCTGGAAGCCTTCTCTTCTCCAGGCTGCAGAGCCCCAACTCTCTCAGCCTGTCCTCATAGCAGAGCTGCTGCAGCCCTCTGAGCATCTTCGTGGCCTCCTCTGGACTGGCTCCAACAGTTCCATGTCCTTCCTGTGCTTGGGGCTCCAGAACTGTACACAGGACTCCAGATGTAAGAGGGAAGCATCAGGAAATAGAAACTTTGGAGAACCTGCAGGCCAGGAGCTAATGTCCTGCTGTTTGGAGAGTGCTTGTCAGCAGTACTTCAGGAATGGGAATGAAGGTTCATTAAACTTGAAAATTAAACTGGTTCCTCAGCAAGATATGCAAAGCATAAGGAGGATTTTCCTAGATTGTTCTTTACTGTATCCTAGAAGCTTGTAGTGGCAGAATGCTCTGTTAGCAGACTCACCACTAATATCTGTTTTTCCAATAAGAAGTACTCACAGAAAAGAGAGATTAATTTGTTCTCCAAGCAACTTCCAAAATACAAATTCAGTCACATAAGCCTTCATCTGCAGAATATTTGAAAGGCTACTTGCAGGTTCATATCTAATTTGTGGAAGGTCTTCTGGCCTCCTTTGTGATGCTTCAGAAAAGAAAGCTATTGAACACAAAAATGATCTGGCAGAACTGAAGTCTGACAGACAAGAGGAGTGATATTTAAACCCAGAATTATTCCAACTGAGAGCTCAGTTTGACAATCCCTGGAGGGATCTGTTCACATCAAGTCAGATTGCAAAGCTGAGGCAGACTATCCTTTACTATGAAATAAGACTAAAAATTATTTAGACAGATATTCTGGTTCATAGGCTGACTAATTCACTTTCTGCCTCATCCTCAGTATTCCACTAGCCATCATTTGGGAATTGCACTATTCACCACCAGGCAGTGACTCATATTTGGCAGTAATTAGGATGTCATTCATCCTGAACATATATTTTACATCCTTTCTCACTTCCTGGAACCATGAGAAGATACTCATTTTTATACTGATTTCTATTTAAAAAGAGCAATTACTTTCTTTGTTTAGTATTTCTTTTTATCATTTCATGTACTAAATTGCACAAGTATTGTTAATACTTGCTTGTATCTTCACTTCTTCTGCTTGTATCTTCACTTCTTCTGGCTGCTCTGCTGGAAAGAAGCTCCATAGAATCATAGAATCATAAGGTTGGAAGTGACCTCAAGAATCATCTAGTTCTAACCCCCTGCCATAGGCAGGGACACCTCCCAC
>VWYK01118783.1:0-13832 GCA_013399775.1 Semnornis frantzii | reverse complement strand
AAAAATAGGCCAAGAGAACTATGTTCTATTCAGTCTGAGGTAAAGGAAATGGGAGATGTTGCTATTGCTTCAGCTACCTAATGAAAGGTTACAGAGAAGATGGAACCAGACAGGCAGAGGACACGGTTTGCATCCACAAATTTTGGGTAGACATTGGGGGAAAAAAACTATTCTCAGAGTGAAGGTAGTCAGACATTGGGCCAAGCAGCCCAGAAAGTCTATGGATTTTCTATTCTTGGGTATATTCGGACCTTAGCTGAGTATAACTCTGGGAAACATGATCTAACTTAGAAACTGGGCCTGAGTTGGAAGTTGGCCTTGTGCTGTGTGGTAGGTTGAATCAGAGGACTTCTATGTTTTTTTTCCAACCTAAATGACTCTACAATTCTGTTACTGACAGTATTTAATGTGACTATTAACAGCCTTTACAAAATCAAATGTTTTCTCAAATTAATTTCTAGACCATCAGATCACAGTAGTACTGTCACTTCAAATTATGTATACCACAATATTCAAATTATGTACTGTCACTTCAAATTATGTATACCAAAATATTCAAATTGTGTATTTCTCTTTCAGTATCACAGTGGAAAAGTCCAAAGAATAGCCCCTGGAGCCTGTTTACTCACAAGCAGTATATCATCCCAGATTTGAAGTTGAGCCATGTTGTTGTAATAAACTAAATTTGCTATTTTACATTGGTTTTGTACTCTCAGGTGGCAAACCAAAGGATCTGCAAAAACCTGCTTTATTTGCCATGGCATTTTGTAATGGAGGACTGTACGCAGCTGGGAGCGTAAGGCATTCTTTATGCTATTAGCTTACTCTTACTGTGTGAAAATCAAAGAACATTCATATGGAGTATATTTGCAAAGCTCATTACAAAGACACGAGTTAGGGAATAAAAAAGTGGAGAGTTGCTAAATATAAAGGACCTCTCTGGCATTGTATATATATTCTTTGTTTAAGACTTAAGACAAGAAATCAGAAGGGAGTGTGGTGGGAAGAGATTTTTGTAGTCAAAGAAGCAGCAAAAGAGGACAATCCTATTTTTAACAAAAGACAAAAAGTATTCTAGGGGTACATAAAAGAAAGATGGACAAAGAATAGGAAGGGAGAGGAAAATGGCCAAAAGAAATGTCGAATTGTTTTGTGCAAAATCTAACTCGGTATTTAACCCATACTGTCAATGCCATTGTACATTACTGCTTACACTGTCTCAAAAAATGCAGTAGGAAATGTTAAGTATTGACTGATGAGCAAGTCTGTTGTTATCAAACATGGATTGTTACTAAAACCTATATTAGAAAAAAAACATTTTTCAATTGATTTATTATCTGGGGTAAGAGTCACCTCAGTATAAACACATTAAAGGCAAATAAGACCATTAGGAATAGGATACAATTAAACATTGTTACTTTAGAGATTTTCAGAAGTTCTTGTAGTTCAGTTTGCTAGACTGAGCTAGGATAAATGACCTAGACCTCATGTGGATTTGTACTTTTCTGCACAGGAGGGCATTTTATTATTTTACCATGTCAAAGGTCTACAGTATGAGATGAAAGTCTGTGCTGATATATTGCAACCTATATCCAGCCTCATGTTCTCTCCTGATTATACTGTACTTCTGCTTGTCACTGACCAGGTAGAGTATTTGAAAGAATAGTATTACCTAATGATGCGTTCCTGTGAACCTGTGTGTGTATGTTCACAGAGTCATAGAGTCACCCAGGTTGGAAGGGACCTCTAAAGGTCATCTAGTTCAACCTCCCTGCAACAACCTCTCTGGGCAACCTGTTCAAGTGCTCAACCACCCTCATTGTAAAGAACTTGTTCCTAACATCCAACCTAAATTTTCTCTTCTCTAGTTTGAAGCCTTTGCCCCTTGTCCTATCACTGCAGGCCTTTGGAAGCAGTCACAGAATTATAGAACCATAGAATTGTCAGCACTGGAAGGGACCTCAAGGATCATCTAGCTCCAACCCTCCTGCCATGGACAGGGACACCTCACACTAGACCAGGTTGCTCAGAGCCCCATCCTGCCTGGCCTTAAAAATTTCCAGGGATGGGTATTCTAGAATGTTGATACTACTAGTGTGAAATGTTTCTGATGTAATCACAAAAGTCAACAAATCATATCAGAGGTTTACTTAGTCCATCTTGTATTTTTCTTGAAAGATTGGAAATACTTTTAATGAAGCACAGGACGATTTTGTCCTACAGATAGTATATTATAAAGTACCTAATACTGAGCTTTCCTACCAGACATATATTGTGTGCACAGTGGAGAAAAATAATCAAGGTCTTCAGTGTGCCCAAGTCACATGGGACCTGCTGAGCATGACATTGTGTGTCTGCCCAGAAAGTAAAGTGTTGCAGCAGACCTAATGCAACTGTGCAGTAGAGTCTGTACATGTATGTGAATTTGGCTGACAACCCAGTCCAAGATCTTTTTTCTTGACCAGCCTGATCTTACACAAGGATCCAAATCTTCAAATTCCACCTGCTTTTTAGACCTTTAATCATTTAAATGGACGTGGGGTTGTGTGTGCATCAGTCAGAAGGTTTTGTGTTCATGACAGCAGTGCAATGGTAATTTTGAACTGACCTGATAATCTATAAAGTAATATAATCCACTAAATTCAGCTGAATTCTACTGGGTAAGTTTTACTTTGGTTTAGAGTCAAATATAAAAGTTTAAAGATAGTGACGTTAAAAAAAAATTGGTATTTTTTGTTGAAGTCTTGAAAAACTTTTAATTAAAAGTTTCATATCCCAGTGATGGATTGTTTATCTTTATTTGTCAGGGGACAGTCTACACTTACAAACCTGCCCATGGTGGAGAAGCTGTCAAACTCTTGGACACGTGCAGCAGTTGTTTTCTGGCAGCTGATTTTCTTACACCAGGGAACAAATACTGTGTAGTAAGAAATAGTATTCTTTCTTATATATAATAGTGGTACTTCTCGGGTAACCAGGTAATGTTGCTAAGGAACAAAATCAAAAGCCTTGCAGAGATTGGGACTTTTATGTTATTTGTTACAGATGTGTAATGTCTCATTAAGGAAGTAAATGGCATTAATTCAGGTATGGCATATAAAATGATCAGAACTTGTCTTAGAATGCAGGGCAAATAACTCAGAGATTGCTATAATGTCATACAGGTTGTGCTGTATGGCTCTCTATTGTTCAGGAACATGGCTGTGCAAAAGGTGGATTCAATTCAAAGAGCAGATGTTAAAAATGAGGTAGATTCAGCCCAGAGAATAGACATTCGAACAAGAAATTCCTGCTTTCTTTTCAGCCTTCAGCACAAATTGGAACAGCCTGAGAGATGCCTGTGCCCTGGGTCCAGGGACTAAGGAGGTCTTACTCATGGATCTGTCCATTCTGAGAAATGTCTTGCCTTCCTTCTCTGTCTTTGACTCTTTGGCAAGAGATATATTTTAGCTATCAAGTCTCTTTAACCTCCAGGCCATGAATTCTTCAAGTGGCCAGTCTAGAAACCCTGGGGTCTTGATCGGATAAGTTTGCTGAATATGGTTGTCATTACCATGAGAATGATATGTTTTACTTGACTATGAGTGAGTAATGTGAGAATTGATTGATCTCTAGCCACTTACTGTGGAGTTACCAAACTGCCTGGATATAAGAAGAACTCAATCACCATTATGATAGGCATCATTTTTCATGTGCAAAAACAAGATCTGTCCTTAAGCGATTTCCTATGCAAAGAAAAATTTAACCAGGTTTTCCTGTTGCTGGCTGAATATTGGGACTGCCAACATCGATCATACTTACATGTTTTGCCCTTGGTTGTCTCATTTTGTTTAAAGACTATTCCTGGAGTTACAGCAACTCACAAAAATTATTAAATGACTTCCTAAGGCAGGTGTACCTGGCAGCAACCCAACTTAAAGGAAAAACAGGATAGTTCCATGCAAAACTCTTAATCTAGTAACCCATGATCTGCTATGCTCAGACTGAACTTACAGTCTATTGGAGATCACTAGTCACTTCCAGACTATTTGAATATTCCACTCTCTTTTGACTATGTTTTCCTCTGTTCAACAGTCTGTAACAGTTTCGGGTGAAGTACAAGTTTGGTTCCTGGAAGATGGAACTTGCCTCAGCAAGCTGAATCTTGATATTGAGGTATGTGTGACCAGGAGCTTACATAGTGACTCTCACTTAAAATTTTCTTTAATATTTTTCAATTCAGAGAATAACATTCCACAGATTTGGATCAACCAGTGCTGGGGAAAGCTCAGTAATGTCTGTGATCAACCCATGAAAGAGATTTGAAAAAATACTATCTTGAAGAATGTTTCCTTGACCTGGTCATGTATTTAACTTGATCATAAAGCAGAGGAACCTTTTCAATTCGGTGTCCTAGTGATGTGTTTAGGCATATATTTGTAAATAACAATCAAGTTTTTATTATTTTGCTCTGTTAAATTTTTTGTTAAATGTGTCAGAACTGAAAGAAAAGTTTCAATTGTATAAAACTGAAATGCTTTGACTGGTATGAAAAATGTTTTTTAAGAACTGAGTTGATAAAAGTATTTCAAACTGTTAATTATTTGTCCTGAATTCTGATACAGGAAAAAAATCTCTTTCTATAGCAGTAGTATAGAATCATAGAATGGTAAGGTTGGAAGGGACCTCAGGGATCACCTAGTTCCAACCTCCTGCCATAGGCAGGGACACCTCCCACTAGTACAGGTTACTCAAGGCCTTGTCCAGCCTGGCCTTGAACACCTCCAGGGAAGCAGCAGCCACAACCTCCCTGGGCAGAGTAACAGTAATAGGTAACAGTGCAGTCAGTTCTATATAGGCAGAACTTTCAATTAAAATCCATTGCAAAGATATAAATGTTGTTTTATTTTTCTTTCCAAAGAGTGCAGAATTAGCTTTAGATATCTACATATAGAGCATAGATAAAATTCCCATGATGTCTCTAAAATAAGTTCTTTGTTAAAAAAAAAAATCTAGATAATTCACTTTTCTTCTCCAAATTTTAAGGACTTGTAAATAGCAAAAATAAATTGCATGCTAATACATAGCATAATATATAAAAATATATGGATCTTTTAAGTATTTTTTACTTCTCAACTAGGCAACTGCTATGGCCTGCTGTCCCTCCTCCAACAGTGTTGCTGTAGGAACCAACAAAGGTCAAATATATTTTCTTGATGTTACCCAAGTTGAAGCTCCACGAGTCGTTTACAGCATTTTTCCTTCCACCTTTGCAGTGCTGTCTTTGCAGTAAGTATGTAGTAACAAGGGCAGGAATATTGTCAATTTGTTGCTCAAGTAAGGCTGTTAGTTTAACCAAAAATCATAGAATCATAGAATGGTAAGGTTGGAAGGGACCTCAAGGATCATCTAGTTCCAACCCCCTGCCATAGGCAGGGACACCTCCCACTAGTACAGGTTACTCAAGGCCTTGTCCAGCCTGGCCTTGAACCCCTCCAGGGAGGGAGCAGCCACAGCCTCCCTGGGCAACCTGTGCCAGTGCCTCACCACCCTCACTGTAAAGAACTTCCTCCTGACATCCAGTCTAAATCTTCCCTCTGCCGGTTTAAACCCATTGCCCCTAACATGTGACATTTTAATTCTAAAAATAACAAAGTAGCAGCTTCAGCTTTTCCCAACATATTCTGAATTGCTTACAAAAGGAATACTAGCAAGATTCATATGAGAGAAATATATAAGCTTGTATATTAAAGTTTAACCAAGCACTGAAGATACTGATGTTTAAGATCCTTCCTGACAGGCCACCATATGTGGTAATTATCAGAATCATAGAATGCTAGGAATTAGAAAGGACCCCCAGAGATTGAGCCTAACGCCTCTGCAAAGCAGGACCACTTAGGGCAAGTCACATACAATTCCATGTATCTGAATTTAAAGAGTTGTTTCTCACTGAATATAAATCTGAGATTTAGTGTAGTTAACTTTAAGCCTTTTGGTCACTCTTCTTCCAGGGTGGATTTTTATTACCATTGTTAATTATTCGTTTGCTTACAATTCTGGGATATATCAATCCTCTTGTAATTAGCTCTAATGATCAAAAAGGCTTTTATTGTTTGTTTGTTTGTTTTTCAATTATTGAAAAATCTGAGAGTATTTTACTTCTATTTAAAGAAAACCCAAACCAACAAACAAAAAAACCCCAACCAAAACCATAACAGATTTTGAAATGTTAAACTTTAGTATCAACCTACCTGGCATTTGGAGCCTCAGATGTAATCTCTTTTTAGTTGCCTAAGATCACATTATCACAGAATCACAGAATGTTAGGGTCTGGAAGGGACATCAAAAGATGATCCAGTTCCCCTTGCCAGGGCAGGATCACCTATACCAGATCACACAGGAACACATCCAGGCAGGTCTTGAATATCTCCAGAGAGGGAGACTCCACAAGCCCACTGAATAGCCTGTTCCAGTGTTCTGTTATCCTCACAGTGAAAAAATTCTTCCTCATGTTTCCGTGGAACTTCCTATGCCTCAATTTCCACCCACTGCCCATTGTTCTGCCTTTGGGTATCACTGAAAAGAGCCTGGCTGCATCCTCTTGGCACTCACCCTTTACATATTTATAAATATGAATGAGGTCACCTCTCAGTCTCCTCCTCTCCAAGCTGAAGAGCCCCAGCTCCCTCAGCCTCTCCTTGTAAGGAAGATGTTCCACTCCTTTATTCATTTTCATGGTTCTGCGCTGGACTCTCCAGAAGTTCCCTGTCCTTTTTGAACTGAGAGGTCCAGAACTGGACGAAGTATTCCAGATGCAGCCATTAAGCATTAAAAATAGATACAGAAAGCAACTTACTTAAATCAATGCAAACATAGACATGTCTATTCAAACTAATATTAAAATCTGCCCAATAGTTTTCAGTTTTAAAAAGTGAACTTCAAAGAAAAGTTTAGTAGAGTTGTTTATATAGCTATAGAGTATCATTAGCTTGACCAGTCACTCAATTACAACTTTCACTTTATATTTTACCTAGTTATGATCAGAGTGGGCAGTTCCTCCTTGCTAGAGCTACAGAAGGACATATCTTTATTCTAGATGCCCGACCTTCAAAACTATTCCAAGTCCTTGGATATATAGGTAATATATCTAACATTAATTGCATTGTGTTTTCACTATTTGCTGTATCTTAAGTATACTTGCTTGTCAGACTAAGCCACTCTCCTTCATTCTACTTTTTCTTTTTGGTGGCTATACATATTCCTCCCACCTATTTTGTCCTGGCCAATCTGGTTTGTTTGGGTTTTTTTGGTTTGGTGTTTTTTTCTCTGTAATTTTAGCTAGCAAATGCGCCAATATTACATTTCTTCCAGGCACATATAAGTCACAGGAAAGAGAACAGATTGTCTGACTAACTGATTACAACTCCAGTTCTTTACTGGCGAAGAACTTTAGACCTTTGTGGTTCCCCATATGAGAATTTAGACTAAAACCCTATAGATCATGATAGCAGTCTCCTATTACCAATATCCAACCTAGTCATCTGCTTAGAGAAGGGCTTTATCTGGCAGTTATCAACAGACAGCCCCAAAATCTATACAATTCAAGCCAGATATAAAACCAGATTGGATTTTATTTAACAACAACAATCATAGTGATTATGATGGTAATAATAATAACAACAACAACAATAATAACAGCATTCCAGCACCCAATGCCTCAAACTGAAGTTGTTTGCATGTAGCACTTTCTGAAATCAGGTAGTGGCTTGTCTGATGTTTTAATGCAAGTTCAAAACTGTATGGATGAGCTGAGATGTGTTTTGGACAGGGATCTTGTTTGTTTCACATCATGATACCTTAGTAAAAACAATGTTACCATGCTTCAGAAGTGATTTGCATTGGTGTTCCCTACCTGCTTCAGTGTTGGAAGATGAAGTGCTGGATCTTTCTGTAGTTTCTGACTTCAAGAGTGACTTAGTTGAAGTAATGGTACTTCTTAACGTAGCAGAGGTCCAGAGAGCAAGACTGGAAATTTTCTTTCTATCTTCATCTCTCACAACAGGTAAGAATTGAAATATATATTATGTGATACTTTTCTAAGGCAAAAACATATTATTGGCACTCTCTAATGCAAAAAACCCAACCTAACGATTTTCATTCCTTTCTTCATCTCAGCTGTATGTTCTCTGAGGAGACCATTTCTCATATAGCAGTCTGTAGACATAGTCAGCTTGAGCAATTCAGCAGAAAGACTATGATATTTTGAAGAAAAGCTAAGGAAGGAAGGAAAGAAATTATTCACTTGCAGAATTACAAAGTCACCACTTAACTACTACTTCTGCTACTACTACTACTAGTTGTTGTTATTATGACTACAATGTGAGCCACAGAGGCACAACCCACAGAGTTAGCCTTAAGATAGATGTCTTAATTCCTGTCTCTGAAAACTCACATCATGCTGACTCTTTGCTGAAATTGGTTTTCATTACTTGGTAGGTGAAGCACCTGCATTAGTGGTAGTGATACCTCTTCCTCTTTGTTTCCTTTTTCAATCTTTAGACAATGATAAGTATGTTACTGAACAGGGAATGCTTGATGCTAGTGCCATTAAAAGGGAGCAATATGATCTGGATTACCCTTTGAGCTCAGCAGTCAGATTGAAGGATAACATTGTGTATGGCTACTGTACCTGCGCACCTTTCATCTGTAAATACCATCTTTCTGAAGAGGTAATTCTCTCTCTTTCAGGCGGCAGTTAAACAAGGCTGAACAAAGACTGAAGATGAAGTGAATATAGCAGGACATTATTGTAAAAAAAGCCTCTCTACATTAAAAATACCTACTCTGTCCATAAATGTCAGCTGTCATTATCATACCACCTGATCAGAAACCTGGCAAAAGCAATCTTGTTCTATTACAGAAAAAGCCAAATGCTAATTATTAAAACTAATACAGCTTGCAGGCGCTTCTCATATAGCTTCTGTATTGGAACTGTGCTTTTGTACAATCTGCTGAGTAACCTGAATATCTATCTATTGGAGAAACTACTCTCTGAAGCTCAAAGGTCTCCCTCAGTTTAAGGGTCATGTCAAGCAAGAAGGTGAATTCCAAAGATGGGCATTTCTACTTGGCAAGTCCTGTACTTTCTGAGCCAAGAAACTCCAGGTCCAAACATACTGAATACAGACTGTGCTGCAGAGATGAGAAGTAAATCAGCAGCACAGCAATGGTATACTGCTTCTTGAACTCTCTAATCCAGCAGCATTTTAAATTGTAAGGGATGCGATAACCCACAAAGCTCTTATTAGTCTTCCCAAAATGGCATAGACGCTTCTATCATCTGAACTCCTGCTAACATCTTGTTTGTTTGGCAGAACATGTTGGAAGAACCATCAGTATATTTATCAGAAAAGAGGACTCCCAGCAATCAGTTTAGATCAGGTTTCCTCTGTTTATCACCTAACAGCCGGTGGCTGGCAGCAGCAGCAAAGGATGGTGTTTTGTTCATCTATCACACCTTTACTATGGTAGGTAGGCATCCAGGAACAGGCTTTATTTGGTTTACATGAGAAAGGGATGTGAAAACTACTTACTTTCACTGCAAGCTTTTCTTCAGATGAGTATACAGGGTTCCAGGAAAACCTTATGTTCAACCTGTATGTTGAATGTGAGCTAGCATAGAATCATAGAATCATAGAATGTTAAGGTTGGAAGGGACCTCAAGGATCATCTAGTTCCAACCCCCTGCCATAGGCAGGGACACCTCCCACTAGGTCAGGTTACTCAGGGCCTTGTCCAGCCTGGCCTTGAACACCTCCAGGGAGGGAGCATCCACAACCTCCCTGGGCAACCTGTGCCAGTGACTCACCACCCTTACTGGAAAGAACTTCCTCCTAACATCCAGTCTAAATCTCCCCTCTGCCAGTTTGAACTCATTGCCCCTTGTCCTGTCATTGCAAGACCTTGTAAATAGTCCCTCCCCAGCCTTCTTGTAGGCCCCCTTTAGATACTGGATGGAGTGCAACTGTTTTTATAATGGACGTGTATATGGTTATACAAACTACTTACTTTATTCTCTGGTAAATCTTAAAATAGATTATTTCACTACTTTTTATGTCCTGCACAATCAATATACCACAGATTTACCCCATTTGTAGTAAAAAATCTTAAACTTACAAATATTTTTTGCTTATGCATTGACATTTTGGATGGAATTTGATCTAAAAATAAAAAAAGCATAATTTATAGATATTTTCCATTAGAAAAACACATTTGCTGATACTGTCTCTGTGATTTTTTTTAGGGTATTCTTGCTCAAAAGCATTGTCACTCGTATCACGGAGAGGGAATCAGGTCCATGGTATTTTCACTGGATGGCAACTTTATCCTTGTTAATGGAAAAAATGATGGTGCCCTGGTGTGTCTAAAGTGGAAGTATGTGTAACACTGGAGACCAATATTAGTGGTGTAAATTTTTCTTCCCTCACAGACTAATTTTGTATCTACTTCTGATTCTAGACTTCTTTTTTGTTAGTTTCAAAGTAAGGAGAAGAATTGCATAGAAATAAAATCACTCTTCGCATCTTTAGGGGTGATCTCCCTAACTCATGTACTTTGGGTTATGGTTGCCCTACAAAATATAGGAGAGTCTTCTGATTAATATTACCCATAGGAAGCTTCTTATCACTTTAAAATAAACCATCTGGAAGGGTCTCTCTGGGGATATAAGTGATATAATTTCACAAGATACTATTTTAAGTTAGCTGTTAGGAGATATCACAGCTTTAATGGGAATTCAACTGTGGCTCTTATCAGATATTAGCAGTAAGAGAAACTTGAAACTACATCTTTTCTGTGATATAAAAAAATGTTTGGGTAGATACACGGATTAAAGATGACTCCACCAGAGATACTTCTAGTCCATTTCTAGAATTTCTAATTCTGTGGAAACCTCACTTAATCATGCAGTTCTAAAACAATATTTAATCATGTATACAAATATTGAATAAGAATGTTAAAACAACTTAATTGTGTTACAAAAAATATTTAATACTTCATCCTTTTCCATAATACACAAAAAACACATTGATTTCTTTCTGTTTACTAGGAAGATAAAGAAAATTGAAGTCGAGCAAGCAGCTTTTCATTGGCAATCTCTTCTTGCTATACTGAACAAATCTATTTTGAATGAAAATGATGTTTTAAAATCTATGGCAGAATGGCAGTTTGACCCAGAATTCACAACAGAATCACTTCCAGGAGACAAATTTAAGGTGCTTTCTTTGTTTTTACAGGGAACAAAATCGTTATCGTTATCCTAAAATTACACTTGATAAAAGCTGTCCTCAAAACAAACTCTTGATGCTTTTGTAAAAGTAGAATACCCTTGAGGATAGGCTGGATATATTTAATTATTAATTTGTGGGAGATTATTATCAAAGACATCGAATGGTTATGGGAAGCTGATATTCACATCTTCAATTTCACTTGGTTACTTCAAACACTGAAAACACTGTAAAAGTCAGTTTCTCCTCCTTTTAAAGATAAGTACAGGCAGCCTGTTTGAGTCAAAAGACTTTGTATAATAGCAAGATTTTGCAGGATTAAATCTGGGGACTGCTTAGGGAATAAAGATGTAACACTGGAATTTGGTGGTGGCAGTTTTGCTTTTAATACAAGTCCCTTTTTTATTTAATTTCTGTCTCTTTTATGTTTTCTTTAAGTATCTGAGATGAATGTTTTTACCCTTAATTTCAGGAGCCGCCACTTAAATCTTCCAACGTAGAGGTGACTGAAGATGATCAAAATGTCACCAGTTTGTATTCAGCCAATACCAGTGACATGACATGGATAGGTCAGAAAATAAAAAAGGTACTTTCATAGAACAAGTGTTAATCAAAGCCACAGTATTCAAAAGTCAGTAAAGATTTAGGCTGCCAGATTCCATGATGTAAAAGATTCTACTTTCTAAAGCTTTGGGGGTTTTTTTTGCCTCTCTTTAAGGCATTGTCATCTAAAGTTTTAGATATCCTAAGTCAAGGTTATAAACACATCAGAGAAGGTACCTAGCATAATAGGAGCTCTAAGATGAAAAGACCACTTCTACACAAGAAGTAAACTACTAAACCCAAATTCCAGTGAAATTAATTGGCTTCCTTTAGAAAAATATAAAGACGATTTTCTTGTATGTAAAAAGCTGCACAGAAGATTACTAATAGAAATGAAGCAGGTGCTGTCTTCTTCCCAAGACCAGAATAACAAATTCTACAGCACTGATAAATTAATATGCAACAATATGGCAATAATTGAAGTTTTTCAGGTTAAATTTCAGGAGACTTTGTTAGGTAACCAGAAATTTTGATAAGTAAAAGTGCCTCAAAGATCTAACTGTCTACAGAGAGGGGATGTAGTGCTCTGTGTGCATGGAAAATGCTATGTTAATGTTAGTATAGGGGATTTTCTCACAGAAATATGTATTTACGAGTGTTAGGCTCTTTCTGAGGTGAGACAGAGATATGTATTCTGTCTGTCTTCTGAGATTAAATAATAGGACAAAGTAAAATACCTGTTTTCTGTGTGATCTCCGGAGTGACTTTCCAAATGATGAGGCAGATTCATAAGTGGCCTAAGTCAGTTTAAGACATGCTGCCACTGAAAACAGCATCTTCTCCATCACTCCCCAAGACGCATCTTCATGTTTCTGCTTTGATGCTGGCACTCATGCATTGATGTCTCTCCTGGGATTTTTGGGAAAAATCCATGTGTGTCCATGCGCACAAATTCCAAATGAATGCTAGTGTCAGCTAGGAATGGGTGATGAGGGGCAAAGGTTGAAGGTCAGCAATGTGGTTCTAGGTTGTTTTAAGCTGCTTATTAATGTTCTAGGAGACCTGCACCTGACTTTCACAAGATGGAGCCCATCGAATATCAGAATGATACACTCCTTCCTTTCAATCAGTAGCCAGCATTCTACCTAAAGTTGTAGACTTACTTTAGAAGGCAAATTCCAGAGAAAGGAACTAATTGCAAATGTTTCTCTTAAGAGATTATTTGGCAAGACTGTAGGGGCAAAGAAAATTTAACAGCTTCAGAATGAGTAACAGATGTTAGTTTACTTATATCTTTAAATATCCCACGGGAAATGCTTAATGAAAAATCTAAGGAATACAAACCACTTAAATTCTGGCAGTAGGCTTTACACAGTTCAAAGTCTCTGTAATCATTGCACTTGTAATTACTTCTTTCTTTAGTATTTTCTTTTAAGCTCTACTGCTGTACAATCAGTTTACAAAGTTGTAAAATCTTTTTTCTCTTGAGCAGTTCTAAGAATCATCCTATTGAATTAGGATTATGTCTGTTTCGGTTATTAATTCTTTTGTTGTTTCATTTTCTGTACAGATAACATTCCTTTAGATTGTCTCAGTCTTTTCTTGTCTGTTTTTGTCTTGCAACAACTTAATTGCTGTGTATCAGGTGATTATAGAAGAGACTCAGAGGTTTGGTAACCAGAAGAAAGAGCTGCAAATGGGAATTAAAAAGCTGCGTGAAACTGTGAGTTTCTTACATGGGTAATGGTTCATCTTACTTTTTTTATTTACAAGTACACTTTCTTTATAGCTATCAGCTCTAGCGTTCATTTACATTTTTGTCACAAACTCTGAGCAGACAGGCAATAAAAAGATGTGCTTCTTCAGGGACTCTCTGCTGAAACTGCCAGGAACTACTGCCAGATTTTCTGTTTCCTTTGCTCCAAATGAATATTTTGTACCACCTTTACACCTTGAGCAATCTGTCCTCTCAACAAGCTAGTTTCTAACAACCTTCATTATAGAAAGTAGTGTCCTGTCATCTTC
>VWYK01118781.1:1579-13670 GCA_013399775.1 Semnornis frantzii | reverse complement strand
CTAGGCACACTGCTGGGCTCCTCCCTGAGCTCTCCACCCACAACCACCCCCTCCCTCACCAGCCTCTGCCCCGCAGAAATTGCCCATCTATTTGAGTCCTACCTCAGCTAGACCTGGGGATCTGTCAGAGCTCACATTCACCACAAGCATTTCACTAAAACTTACAGCACATAGCAGCTACAAGGGCTCACAAATCACTTCTGCCTTCAACCTGCTCTTCAAAAAAATGATGAAAAAGCATTTTTTTCTGAGAAAGCTTCTCTGGGAAACCATTCTCAAGCCCAAGCCAATTAGCTTTTGGCTAGATGAAATGTGTGCATTGGCCCAGAAAGCCACATGGGTCACCAGAGGTGAGCAGTTTGTGCCCCTGTGTCATCAGGCTCTGGCCAGAAATGAAGAGGTGAAAAGGTTCCTGCTTTTGGAGAAGTGTCTTGTGAAATGTCCTGCATGACCACGTGCCTGGAGCTCACTGCAACACAACTGAGATGCAAAATAAACATGAGAAGGAGGTGGAAGAAAGTGGAAGAAGGTGGAGCCATGGCAGCTGATGGATAGGGACTCAGCTCACCACAGTACAGCCAGGAATGCACAGATGAGACGTTGAAAGGTGTTAAAAGATGTTTGAGGGACCCAAAATTGAACACCTTGAACACTGGGTTCAGTTTTGGGCCCCTCACTTCAAGAAGGACATTTTGGGGCTGGAGTAAGCAGGTCCAGAGAAGGGCAGCCAAGCTGGTAAAGGGTCTGTAGAACAGGTCTGATGAGGGATTGTTCAGAGTGGAGAAGATGAAGGAAGACCTTCTGGCTCTCTGCAACTCCCTGAAAGGAGGCTGGAGCCGGGTAGGGGTTGGTCTCTTCACAAGAACAAGCACGGAAACAGCTTCAAGTTGCACCACGGGAGGTTTAGTTTAGACATTAGAAGACATATCTTTGCTGAAAGGGTTCTCAAAGGCTGGCACAGGTTGCCCAGGGAGCTGGTTGAATCCTCATCCCTGGAAGTGTTTTCAGTGCGGCAGATATGTGGTGATGAGGGACATAGTTTGGCACCAGCCTTGGTAGAGTTAGGGAATAGTTGGACTCCACAATCTTAAAGGTGTTTTCCAACCCAAACAATTCTATGATTCTACCCAATGAAAATGAGGTGCAGACCACTTGCAACCAGTGCAAGTCACCCAGTGCTCCAAGCCCTTATCTGCTATGGGGAAGAACCTTTCGTTTATCAATGTTTCCTGTCTCATGCTGCTGGCTTTCAGGATCAGGTCTTCTCGTGTATCCTAGAAGTTAGTTATCAAACTTCAAGTTCAGCTGAAGTCTTACATAGGAGTTTAACTCAGTTCGCCAAAGAGTTCACTTTTTTCTACTCTTAGCCTGCAGCTGAGGTCTCAGCCATCAGGAGCAACATCCATACTGGTAAATTAGACATAGACATGGTCAGGTGGTGGAAAATGATCCATCTCCTTAAGACAACTGAGTTGATTCATGGAATCTTCTTCCACAGAACAATATTACAATCACAGATTAGTTTGGGAAATCTACAACTACAGCTGTTCACAGCCCCAAACAACCTGACTTGGAATAGTTCCAGGGATGGAGCATCTACCACCTCGCTGGATAACCTGGGTCGAGGCCTCACCACACTCCCTACTACCACATCTCTCAGCAGTTACTGTCTCCAGCACACTGGGGCAAGAAGAGCACCCATCGAGCTCACAAATAATTTATAATTTAGTTTTTGAATACTTTGTTTTAATTTTTGAACTCCAAAAGAACTCAAATCTATTTTTCAGAGCAAGTCTGGAAGAGAGTACGTCACAGAATCAGAGAATGCGTTGGGCTGGAAGGGACCCTTGAAGGTCATCTTGTCCAGCCACCCCCCTGCAGTGAGCAGGGACATCAAGGACAGGTCTGGGTCTGGTACATCAGCACCAGAGGTGGAGGACAACCTGCGTCAAGAGATGGGGTTACCAAAAAACCTGTCTGGTGGTAATTGCACATCTTGTGTGGTGAAAAAAAACAGTCTGAGGGCAAACACTGTAAAATATTGCTAAGGGGGGAGAGAGAGAGAGAGAGAGAAAGAGACGGCAGAGGTTGTGAAATTCAGTTGGAGGATTGTTTTACAGCTTAAGGTGACTTCTTTCCCTAGGGCTGTGTTTTACAACTCCTGTGAGAAGCCGAACCCCAGTTCCCAGGGGTGCTCTGCTCTTTCGTTTTCTAAAGCACAAGAAACTTACTGTGTTTGTTACAAAAATGAGGGTTTGTGTTGATTTCCTCAAGATAAACACAGTCGTGGGCTTTCTTGCAGGGCTGAGGAAGCATTTGTGAGAGAGGTTGTGTTGCATGTGGGGACTGCAGGTGATTTTCACAATCATTGCATGGATACATCCTCCTGCCAAATCACGGAATCATGCTGAGAGGAAGAGACCTTTAAGATCATCAAATCCCGCTGTTAACCCAGCACTGCCAGGTCACCACTAAACCATGTCCCTCAGCACCACAGCTGCACAGCTTTGAAATCTCTTCAGGGATGAGGACTGCCCTGGGCAGCCTCTTCCAGGCCTTGACAACTCTTTTGGGGAAGAAATTGTTCTTCATGTTCAGCCCAAACTTCCCACGGTACAGGCTGAAGCTGTTTCTCTTGTCCTATCACTTGTTCCTTGAGAGAAGAGACCAACCCCCACCTGGCTCTAGCCTCCTCTCAGGGAATTGTGGAGAGCAACAAGGTCTCTCCTCAGCCTGGTCTGGTTTTATTCCAGACTAAACAAGCCCAGATACCTCAGTCACTTCTCACAGGACTTGTTTTGCAAACTCTTCATTGCCCTTCTCTGGACATATTATGTCTATTGCATATTATGTCTGTGGCTTCTGTGAGCACTCGAAAGTGGTGCTGCAGCGGCTCACCTCTCTCCCAGGGTGGGGCTAAGCACAAACGACCCAGCGCTGCTGCTTCGGTTCTGGTTTTCAGCCCNAGAATCTCATCATGTTGGGGGTTGGAGGGGACATTTAAGGATTATCAAGTCCAACCCCTCTTTATCAGGGGTGACCAGAATCACAGTGTCCAGGTGGGTCTGGAGTCTCCACAACCTCTCTGGGCAGCCTGCTCCAGGGCTCTGTCTTGTAACTTAAATTCCCCTTTGTTGCTTCTGTATGCTGACAGCTCCAGCTCCATACTGTCACATTTGGTCACCTAAGCTGCCTTCCCACAACTGAGGATATCTCCTCCTTGAGTTGTGCTTTTGCTAGTTCCCATCTGCACTCACCTTTTCTGGGCACAGGTGACCATCCCTGCTCCCTGCAGTTCCCACCGAGATGCCCATCACCTTGCATGAGAGTTTTCCTGGGTTGCACTGGGTTTGAATCCCACCAGCAATTACCACCACCCATGTGCATATATGTCACTCAGGGAAATGCTGTGAGGAGGTTGCAGAGAGTCACACACACCCTGCTCCTGCCACCCCTCCAAGTGCAACCCTTTGCCTTGCAGTGCTTCCCTTAATTATCTTCTTCTCCACCCTAGCCACCCCCATGGTGCTGGATCAAAGCACTGCTCCTAAGGGAAACAATAGGGAAAAAAAATAGGGGGTCCCTGAGCAAAAACAAGTCCAACAGCAGTTGACAGACGCAGCCCAGGGTGAACCTGAACTTGACACAGTGGTAAACAACCAGCCCAGTGGTGAACAACCAGCCCAGTGGTGGTGCTCCCATGGGGTGGCTGGAGCATGTGGCCTCATGTTGAAGCAGGGGGTCTGAGGCACACCCAGAGGGGATGGTGGAGGAGTGAGGGGTCAGGGTTGGCTTACCCACATGGCACCATGATAGGGCCTGCTTTCCGGTGGGAACCATTGGGATAAAATCAGAAGTATGTTGAACTTTATCTGCAGCTTGAACTGAGGCTGAACTCAGTCCTGTTTTGGTTTGGTTTGGGCAACTTCAAAAGAGTTCAGAGGGAGGGAGGCAAGGCGTAGAGGTTCGGGGGGGAAGCACTGCATTTTATGGTTTTTAACTTTCTCTTTCTATGATTTTGCTGGAATTTAACTACCTCATCTGTTTGGAAAGGGTCCTCTCACAGTATTTCCAGTTTGGGATGGTGCTGTGGTGGCTCAGTCGTTGCCACTGTCATTTATCTCATGGCAATGAAGGACACTGAAGTGTTGGAGCGGGTCCAGAGGAGGGCCACGAAGATGATCAGAGGGCTGGAGCAGCTCTCCTATGAGACAGGCTGGGAGAGCTGGGGCTCTGCAGCCTGGAGAAGAGAAGGCTTTGAGGAGACCTTATAGTAGCCTTCCAGTATCTGAAGGGGGCCTACAGGAAGGCTGGGGAGGGACTATTGACAAGGTCTTGCAATGACAGGACAAGGGGTGATGGGTTTAAACTGGCAGTGGGGAGATTTAGACTGGATGTTAGGAGGAAGTTCTTTGCAGTGAGGGTGGTGAGGCACTGGAACAGGTTGCCCAGGGAGGTTGTGGCTGCTTCCTCTGTGGAGGTGTTCAAGGCCAGGCTGGATGAGGCCTTGAGTGACCTGTACTAGTGGGAGGTGTCCCTGCCTATGGTGGAGGGTTGGAACTAGATGATCTTTGAGGTCCCTTCCAACCTAAACCATTCTATGATTCTATGGTTATGACAAGTATTTGGGGGCTGAGGTAGCGCAGGGCTGACTGAGCCTTCCATGTGTCAGCTTTAGCTGAGCCCTGGATCAGGCCCAGCCCATGGTGGGAAGACAAGGGGGGAAACTGAAGTAGTTTGGGTGGGTATCACTGTGTGAAAGGACCACAGTACCCTGCACCATGGATGCTTCAGGGGCTTTTTTTTTGTCACAGTTTTGTCCCATGCCAACTGTCTCAGCTTCCAGGCAACCTTACAGCATTGCCAAGGGGATGATATGGACCTGACACTACTCCTAATCCTCAATTTTTATGTGGCCACCTTGTACTGAAGGTGAATTTGTTTGCTGGATGCATGTCAAGGGACCTGAGAGCCAGAGCCATCCTCCATGTCCCTGACCTTGGCCTTACATGTTGTGCAAGCTGCTGGCATCCACGAGAAGGTGGGTGGGTGGTGCAGAGAGCACATACAGGGTTGTGCACTCCACTTGGGCAGCCGTGGTCCCCTCTGGGCTGTGGGAGGTGGCACGTACACCTCACTGTGGGGGCAACAGCCCCTCTGAGACATGGGAACTGTTAATGCAAGCAGCAGTACAAAGGAGGAAGCAGCTGCACAAGGTCATGGTCTTGAAAGACCAGACCTCTGGTAGATGCCTTTCCAGCAGCAGACCTCCAGCAGGAGGACAAAAGGCACTGCATCATTCTAGGGCAAGTCGTGTTTCCCAGCAGGCCAGTCATCTCTTCCCAGAAGAGGCAGGAGACTTTTACCATCTGGTTATTTCACCTCCTAAATTACTCAAGATTTAGTAGAAACCTCGCCGAAAGGAGACCTTCTAATTTTAACAGAGATGCCTGCTGGAGATCATTGACAAGTTTAGGGAACGCACAGGGCAGACTAATTTCCTGGAAGAGGAGCTACTGGAGAAAAAGTCCCCCCCAGGCTGGCTCCTAACTATGACACATTTGATAGCCATTCAAGGACTACTGGGAAACATGTGTCCTTTGTCTCCACGGAGCTTCAGACAGAGTTTCATCATCGAGCCTGCCTGCCCCACGAAACGAAACCACCGACATCTACCGGGACTGGCAGAACCTCCGGACTTGTCCAGAGGGAGACGTACTCACTCTTCTCCCCAGGGCTTTATCCGCGGGTGCAAAGCGGCTTTATCCCTACTGCACCTCGCTTTTGTTCCTTCTCAGCGGGTGGCCCGCGCCGCCTCAGGAAGGGTGGCACAGGCCGTGGGTGTGCCCGAGCGGCTGGGTCCGTCAATGAACTTTGGCACCTTAAACCATGGAAAACCCAGCGTGCTGGAGGCGGGGAGAGGGGTCTGGCGTCCCGCAGATCGGATTGCCCCGAGGGATTTGCTGGGAGTCCCATGACGAGCCTGGCAGGGAGCCCAGACGGCAGGGCACCACCGCGATTTCCACCCAGGGCGCTCAGCCCAGGTCTCCAGAGGACAGCCGGCGGCCTCTGTCCCTTACTGTGCCACCCTCATGTGTGCAAATCCCCGTGTCAGGGCAGCCCAAAGAAGCCTCTCCAGGTGCGTGATTTGCACCCTACCGCCTGCGCAGCCCAGCCTAGGGTGGGGTTGTCCAGCTGCTAATCCCTCTGGTGGCTGCAGCACTCGTCCCAGGGCACCACAGCCTTGCTTGCCTGCATGGGGTCTGCCCCACGTCACTCACCCCTCCAGCAGTTGCCTGCCTTGCTGCCTTGGGATGACCTCCAGAACAGATCATCACCTCCAACCACGAGCCAGTTGTTGGTGCTGCTTTGGCTGGACAAGATGTCCTCACTCCTTCGGCCACCAGTGCCTCTGGGGCCGGGCTGAGAGAGTTTGGCTTATTTAGCCTGCAGAAGAGAAGGCTCCAAGGGAGACCTTCTGGTGGGCTTTCAGGGCTTCAAGAAACATAGGAGGAAGCTGGGAACAGATTTCTCTTAGGGCCTGTTGTGACAGCACAAGCAGTGATGGTTTAAACTAAAGGAGGGAGATCAAGAGCAGAGAGAAGGACTCTGGGGGTGGTGAGAGCCTGTCCCGGGTTGCCCAGAGAGGTAGGGGATGCCCCATCCCTGGCAGCATTCCAGGTGAGCTTGTTTGGGGCTGTGAGCAATCTGCTCCAGTTGCAGATGTCCCTGCTGGCTGCAGGGGTATTGGTCTAGATGACCTTTAAAGGTCCCTTCCAACTCAGACCGTTTTGTGTTTCTATGATAGGTTGGGGTGAAGCATTCGCCCTCCTTAGCTGCATGCACCCAAAAATGGCCATTCATAAAAATACCCAGGGAGGGGGGTCAAGTTCAGGTTGAACTCAGTCTTTCATCTCTCAGTCCTTTGTCTCTCGACCCTTCATTCCTGTGCATGCTGCAGCAGAAGAATTTTCCTCCCCAGAAGATCCAGCACTTCTGGGGAGGATACTTCTAAGTATCCCCTTCAGCCCCATCTCCTGCCCTTCTCTGCAATACCAAAAATGGCCAGATCAGTGTAAAAACAAATAACAAATAGCTGGACAAGATGGTTAGTGACCACCTATTTTGTGTCCCAGCTAGTCAGTGACTGGTCAATGCCTTTAATTAAAACTAAATGGTTAACAGGAAGCTGAGCAAAGGTCTCTCTCTCAGCTCCTGATGGAGGTGCCGATGGAAATGGTGCAGAGGGCTGAAGTTCTCCAGGCTCCACCATGTCCCTTTGCCAGGCCACTGATGTCACCAACAGATCTTGCTCCCAAGTACTGCTGCTTTGGAGCAGATTAACCCATGCTTCTGAGGTGGGATGTTCTCATGGGCATCCCTCCATCCACAGAATCCCTTTCCAAAAAGAGTTTTGGTAGGAAATGTTGGGGTATTTTTTTAAGCCTGAGGAAAGTTGTGTTTTTATCGCTGTCCACTTGTGAATGACACCACCACCACCATCCCACCCCCACCCCCACACACAAAAGCAGGAATTACCCAATACAGAGCAGTTTCCCAAGGCTGAGAAACTGCAGGATGGAAGTAATAATTAATCAGTGCAGCTTGGGGGGGTGGGGGGGTGGGGCAAGCTTTGCTCACCTGAAACAGCCTGGCCTAAGGGTCACTTCACAAAGATACCAGGAACTTACAAAAGAAATTATGTCACTCTGACCTGAGTAGGGAAGAAAGAGGAGGAAGGTGAAACAAAGAGTGAGAAAGCCACTAGATCCCAGAAGGAAGTTCACCCCTCCTTCCTGACTCTTCACTCTCCACATTCCCTCTCTGTTCTCCTAACACCAAAGCATCTTCCTCCTCTCAAGTAATGGGCTCACAGGACACAGTCAAGCATCTCGGATGTCACAGAGCCATAGGATCACTTTGGTTAGAAGGGACTGTCAAGACCATCACATCTAACCACTGTTCAAACTCCCTTGGGAGTCACCCTTTCCCAGGTTTGCTTGGCATTAGGGTCAGCTAACTGCTCTGCCCATCATCAGTGGAGGTGTCTCAGCTCCAGATCGATGCCTAATCCATGGACACCTCACCTCCTCCCACATGTTTAAGCAGTGGTAGGCTTGAAACTGAGCCTCTGATGAATTTGAAATCACCACCATTGATGGAGCTGACACCACTAAATGCCAGTGAAGATGTGTTCTAATATGCATTTCAGTCTCTTCAACCAAAACCTCTGCAATTTGTGCAGACATCTCCACCAAAACCATAGCTTCCCAGCAGGAAATGAATGTGGTGTGCTGCTTCTGCATTCAGCCCATGCACAATAACTTGCTGCTTTATCCTCCAGACCCCAGGCCAGGTCTTCAGCTGGAAGAAGCATTTCTAGCTGCGTGTGAGCAGACAGAGTTTGACGTTTTCATTCTAGTGGGAGGTCTGCTGTCCTCTGTCTGAAATGGAAACTCACTCTGCACGAGTGGCTGGTGCTTATCTTGCTGCTGATGCTATTCCAGGGTCCTTATCTTCAGCAGAGAGTCAACTGTATACTGAGGGCTAATTGCAAGAAACAACACAAAATGTTTTTTCTGATCAAAATGCCTTTGTGGAGGAAGAACATCACTTGAAAAATGGATAAAAAGTGGTGGTTTTGTCCCTGCTTTCAGTTAAAGCCTATCCAGGATGCTGCGCTCCTCCTTGCTGGGACATCACCCAGTTTTTCCAGTCCAGGAGTTCCTCAACACCACGCAGGCCTCAGAGAAACCACAAATTTCTGCTTCATGTTTCACACCTCTTTGGGAACAGGGTCCTCAAGCATGTCTGAGCCACTACTGGGGTGCCTGTGGACCACCAAGCTGGTTCTCATCAACCATGCCCTCCCCGTCCCCCAAGCTCCCTATGGGCCCGTTGCAGCTCAGTGCTGAGAAGAACTGCTGAGGAGAACACACCCATCCTTCACCTCTGCAGAGCCATAAGGAGCTGGCAGCTGGCTGGGCAGCAGCTGTTACGGTCTGTTGTAATGAGGAGAGTAAAGATCTCATAGCTTATCTGCATAAGTGATGTCTAACGAACGCTAGATAACCACTTAGTCATAAAGGTGGTGAACTTGCAATCGAGGCGGTCTGGAGGAGAGGGTGTAAAGCACTTAGAAAATGAAAAGATAACCCAAATAATAATAATAATTTTTTTAAAAAATGCTCGAAGGACCTGGAATTGTTTAGTCTAGAGGAGGAGAAGAAGAAGAAAAAAATTAAAAAGTAGTAAAGAGAGAAAGGAAATAAGCTCTTCATGATCACAGAGGAGCAGATAAGAAGTCCTGAGCTTGAACTGCAGGAAGGAAGACACAGCCTGGGTGACAGTTTGCAGGCTGAAGGGCATAATTAAGACCTTAAAAGAATTGCCTGGGGGAAAAAAAAAATAGAGTTACATTTAAGGTTTGTCAGAGCAGGCTGGAAAACACTGATCAGAGATGTTTTAAGGCTGGCTGATCGGCCTTTGGGTTTAGGGGTAGATTAGCTGGTTTTCAGTGCTCTCCTCCAACCTCCTCCTCTGTTACTCAGTTTATTTTTCTTGCTTGACCGGGCAGTGTTTTGAAATTTGGTGTTTCCCTTCCTTGACTCCCTTGACCAGTCATCCTACAGGGAAGACATCTTCTTCCCCAGAGAAGCCAACAAACCTCTGAAGGACACCACAGTTCGCACACGGGGCTGAAGAAAAGTCACTGACAACAAACCCTAGGGATTTTAGTAGCTGTTGTTCCAGATATTTAAGGTCCAGCATCGAACAGATGGGAGCTCAGTTCCTCGAATGTCACCTTCTGGAGAGATGTACGAGAAGAAGGGAGAAGAAGACTTGTTCCCAGGAGATATTAGGGTGTCTGTTGATAGTGCAGGCTCTTGAGTTCTGGGCACAGATAAAGACCAACCTAAGCAAGATAAACCCTTTTGATGTTCCTTACGCTTAAGTTCCAAGGACAGACAAAATGGTAGTGAGATGGTGGTGAAGAAAAAGCAGACAGGGCTTTAGATCTCAGAGTTTGTTGGGTTTTTTTATTTTCCACAGAGGAGGAATGTGGTGTGGAGAAACACTCTGAATAAAACTGGGTCTGGAGAGGCTTCGACTTGGGAAGGTCCCAAAAATGAATGAGGTTTTAAGGAGGGGTTCCAAGATGAGGGTGAGCAGGGAGTGGTTAGGAGGAATTTTAATTTACATCAGTCTTTGCAGTGTCATTTAATAAGGTCCAAAAAAGCATCTGAGAGCAATGAAGGCTGAAATCAGCATTTTCAGAGCAAACAGAGGCCAATATAGGTCTGGGGGAGCAGAGTTTTCTTCCTGGGGCATGATGGGGACCTGAAGAGGTGGAAGATCCTGGGGAGACTAAAGGTCAGTGGTATGGTTTGGGGGGAATTGCTGAATCAGACGACCCTCGGGTTGAGCATCCCCAGGATGGGAGATGACCAAAGCATGCTGCCTCCTGGGGCTGTGAATGGTGTAGGGGCAGCACCAGCCACCGCAGGTGGCGTTTAGTGAGGTAGGAGACCAGCAGCATCAGAAGCGGAGGCTTTCTGGGGATGCAGGCACACTCTACCTGGTGTACTGTGCGCATCAGTGGCCTGCTGCCTGGATTCAGCACACCCCAGAAGCCCTTGAGCCTCACGTTTACAAAGGGGTACCAGTTAAAGCATGAACTGGAGACAAGCAACCTTGGTGCAGGCTGGGCACACAGGCCTGTGGCATGAGGGTGGAGACAGCCACGAGACTGACACAGTGGTGCATTGACCACACACTATGTGACTCCACCACGCATCCCACAAGAAGCTTTGTCTCCCAGAACCCCAGCACGTGTTTTGGCCTTGGTGGAGAGGACATCAAAGACCGTGGTGGGGTTTACCAACCCAAACAACCCTGGTGATAAGCTCAGGAGACAAGGCCAGGCTGGGCTCTGCACGGTGTGCAGCACGGCAGCCTCGGCTGCTCAGGTTCTGCCTGTGCCTGAACTTGTTGATGGGACTGTTCAGAGCGATGACATAATTACAGTTTCAATCACAGATTAATAAGAAGTGGGTTTTTTTTTTTTAGCAAACTCGAGGCATGCCTGAACTGGAAGGGCATTTCACCTCCCTGCTGCCTGGGAGCTGAGGGTGCCATACCTTCTTTGATGTCTCCTGGCGTGCAGGCTTTACAAACTAACGTGTCTGCTGCAACTACCCTTCCCATGGCAGGTTCTCCTTCTTCAAGCCATGCAGCTTTCATCCCCAGCTCTTAGTGGGACAATGGGTGTATAAATAGACTTGGGAGAAGATGTTGCCAGCTTGCTAGTAGAGGAAAGTCACCCCAGATGCCTCCAAAGGCACAGGGGCTGATCCCAGAAGGGTAGGGGTTGGAAGCGACTCCTGGGAATTACCTAGTCTAACCTCTCTGCCAAAGCAGGCTCACACAGATCAGGTTGGAATTAACTGATAACTGTGATGAAGGGGAAACTGAGGCAGAAGCAACCTGTCCAAAGTCATTCATTTCTGTGATGTGACAAACTCAGGAATGTATCTGAAAGGCTACATCAGTGGGAGGAACTGCCAGAGTGACGCTACCATGGGCCACGGACCACTGCACATCCATAAGATATGAAGCCAAGATTACATCCATGGGCCAGATACCAAAAGTAAAATCCTACTTTTGGGGTTCTGAGGCAGACCCTGAGATACAACCATCTAAAGTAAAACCACAGAGAGTCAGAATTTGGTCCAGGAGATTATGGGTATGGGCGGATGTATTTGTATCTAGAGCAACTTCTTGTTGCTGTGTGAGGTCTCTCATTTATCCTCTTCCCCCATCATTCAGCCCAGTGCAGTTCACTTGGACTAGATTAATTTCTCACATCATTCAGGTTAGGAGATTTCTGTGTCTGATGGAGGAACTTTTGTATATCCCCTGGGTATGTCAAGCCTTGGGACTGTCGCTCATAGCTACTCCCATCAGGAGTCCCAGAGCCCAGCCAAGCCGTAACAACCCAACGGTTAAAAAAGAAGTTACCCAGATCCTCAGACTGACTTAAGGGTCAGGATAGCTCCTAATAATGCTTCCACACCACCCCCCGACACCC
>VWYK01118780.1:0-22249 GCA_013399775.1 Semnornis frantzii | reverse complement strand
CTGAAAGGATGGAGCACTTATTGCACAAAAAAAGGTTGTAGCTATTGTCTCCATTAGAGACAATTCTCCATATGAGAAGTTACGTAACTTAGTGAACTAGACTTTGGCTCACATCATGCCTTTGAACTTCTGTTTATGTGCCTAAATCAGACATATTTGCTATGAGAAACAAGCCTTTTATGCCATTGCATTAAAAGAATTGTGACAAGTTATGTATCTATGATTGAAAGACTTGGGGAGTAGAATCAATAGCAACATCCCCTAAGTTGTCATATAGTGTAATATGAATAAAAAAATCACAATCATATACAAAACCAAGCAATTTATTTAGAAAATTCAGAACTATTCACTTGTATGTTCACAGCAGTATTAGAGTTGGAAAACTAAGCAATTTCTGGCATGAATTCCTGTGTAAACGTATAAAGAAAGCAAATTATTTGATTATAAATAATTGTACTATCAAGATTTGTGAAATTTCCCTTGCAGAAATGCAGATGGAGTATAATATTATTTTGTTCTAATTTTCCCTCGTATACAAAGACTCAAAGCCAAGTGACTGTCATGCTTTGATAAGCAACATGCCAGCAGGCAGAAAGGACTGCAAGAGCCCCACTGAGAGAAGCTGTCAGCTTTCCTTTGACCTGTAAAGTTCAGGTTTGGTAAATGACATATATTACAGTAGATAAAACTGAATTTAGTTAGATGGAACTTTCAAGTCTTGTATTTTAAATTTAGATATGTTTGTACTTAGCTTAAACTATCTCTTCAATTTACTCTTTCGTTCTTTCTATAATTTGTCTATTCCAGTTTTTCTTCACGGCATAAAGTGTGGAATTTTTCAGTTTTAAGTTCAGAAAGCTTTAGTCTGCAAAAGATACTATGCTGGGCTTCACAACTCCACAGTCTTAAAGCTTTAAAAATCCACTCAAAGTACAACTTACACTGGCTAAAACAAAAGCTTCTGCAACCTTTGTATTCTTAGGGATCTGAAATTTCTGGTATTATTTATGAGTAGTTCTTCTGATTTTAGGAGGTTTCACATAGGAACAACTATAGGTTTTGCAAACATACTGCTGTAAGCAATTTCCAGGTAAAAAAATAAATTACCAGTCTTCTGTGTAGTAGTGCATTGTAAACAGAATTCCACGTTTATGGAATTTGGAATATTTTCTGCAGCAAAAAATGCTGACAAAAAGTACTAAAAATGTAAAGTATCACCATGATCATACTGTTATGCTGTGATGAAAATATTTATGCAATATATGAACGTGACTAATAGGTAAGAACCCAATGAAAACTTTAACAATGTATTGGCAACTGTACAATACAAGATTACATAGCACAGAAATAATTTCACTTATCACACACAATAATGGTCTTTCAGATAATCTAGTACTGCTGAGGTACTTGATAAAACATTAAAAACTTTTTTTTCTTGTTTTGAAGTTATTTGTTCCATCATGTAGATTAAGTGGTGGTGAAAACATGTAAAAGGTGTTCCATGCTCAAGAGCAATGTCAACCCAGTCCTGGATGCACTTCAAAGGTGTCTCTTCATATCCTGCAAACATAGCTGGGTTTGCCAAGAGTCCTCTAGCCACCATTATACCTTCAATTTGGAAATCAAAGTAGAAAGTTACATTACAGTTAAAATTTTACATTAAATCTTCTTTTAGATTTTATACAGCATCCTAAAGCTTACAAACAGGTAATGGAAGAACAGGGATGAGTGTTACAGCTATACCAGAGAACTCCATTTAACAATCGCAATCTTGGAGTACCTACACCACCCGCTGAAACACTCCACTTGATGATGTATCCTTCCAAAAATTTTGAAATGGAACACAGGAGCTTTTCTTTCTTACTTTGTAAAACTGCAGTTCAAGAGTATTTTGTTTTTATTTGCTACACACATACAAGCCTGTCTTTTAACATAATATGATGGAACTTCTAACACAAGAGTAGCAATATACTACACTGATAAATTTTTATGCAACTCAGGTGATTCATTGACCTTGAATCTTTCTTCCAGTAGGAGTTCAATGACTCAAATATATGAGTCCCATGGATCTGACATAAATCTGACAAAACCAAAATATTTGCAACTATAATCCCAAATTGGCAGATAAATCCTTGAAAGTTCTCTATCATACGTAGTCTCTTCACAAATCTATTTTGTATATGACTGAAAAAACCTGATGCTTTATATCTTTGCTACTGAAGAAGGTCAGCTGGACTATGAGAACATTATTTTCTCATATGTATTTCCTTCCTGCTTTGTATTTGGGGGCAGCATGAGTTTGGTTCAGCAAGTTTTTTATTGTTGCTATTAAACATCAAATATTGTCAAAAGAAACTTGCCATGTTAACTTTTCCTTACAACACTAGGTACTGTTCTCTGTCTTATTATTCTCCAGCTGCAAGATGCAAAGCTCACCTCTTCAAAACATACTGATTTTCCATACTGTCTTGCAACCATAACAGCTGCAGGAATCTACTGTGACTAAGTAACAGCAGGGCAATCCTCTGCCCCAAAATTTTACCACTGATGTGTTAACACAAGGTAAATAACTGATCTGAAACTGAATGCCTACTATGTCCTTGAAGCCAATCATCTTAACTGCCGAGTATCTGGTTTAACACTGTTTACTTTTTCCACCATTCTTACTGTAAGAAATCTGCTCCCATGTACGGGAAGCAGAGATTTCCACATGGAAGTTTATAGTTCTTTGAAAGATTATCAGCTCCAAAAAGATACTGAATTAGTATCTGAAGGTCCCCATGAACTCCTCTAGTGAGTGGTAAGATAGCATAATTAAGCAAAGAGCTTTTGTAATTTGCCTCAGAAATCGTTATTTGTGGCTCTGAATAACAGTGCTCTAGCGCTCTGTTGGCTGCAAGTGAGTCTGAAACCATCCCCAAAGAGTGAAAAGCACTCTAATCATGTCATACTTACAGACAAAATAAAATACATGGAAATCTGATTTGTAAATTTGCTTAGAAAACAGACTACATTTAATCTTACCATCTGCCCCTGTCAAGTGGTGCACATTTTCAGCATCTTTTAAAGTTTTAATGTCTCCATTAGCCACAATAGGTATAGAGATACTTTGTTTAATTATTTTAATGGCATCATAATGTACAGGCTGATGTCTTTCTTCTACACTTCTCCCATGTACTGTAATCCATGAAACTCCGGTTGCTTCAGCTTTTTGACAAAGGTCAACTGTTCTTTTTAAGTCCTCATGGATCCTAAAAATGCAAGGAATGAAAACATTAGACAGTAAGTTACCTCAACTATATAAAATACCCTCTTCATAATGAGTTACCACAGAATTGTATAAATAACAGTGTAAATAAAGTATTGCTGTTGGAAGATGAAGTTTTTTCTTTATTTAATAAAGATATATGAGTGTAATGTAAGAAAAACACTATTTAAGTTAGCATTTCCCAATTATGTCACATCTCTGAAATATGGATGGTAAATTTTACAGAGATTGCACAATGTGCCCAAAATATTGTTACTTTGCACATTTTTCAGGGAAAATGTCCTGTTTGTAACAGTTCCCCTTTCCTGAAGGTCTGCAAACTGAGTTGAAGCTTCACTGAAAAATAAGCAAAAGCCACACGAGATGTATGGATTAATGTAAAGCAGGTTTACGTAAGTTCAGAAGTCATGAAAGGAAGCAGGATGTGTTCTTTATGGCTCCCAGTTTTGTTACCCTTCCCTTTGGAGCCAAAAGCAACTATGGCTCTGGCATCTGACAGTTCACAAAGTAAATCTTTGTGGTTATACAGACTATGCGTTGCTTTTCTTTCAGAGAACCCTAAACCTTTTAACTTGTACTTCATGTGGCAGAGGCTAATGGGATGAAATTTAACAAGGCTAAGTGCAGGGTTCTACACTTTGGCTACAACCTGGTTGATTCTATGTTTCTATTCTATGTTTTCTGGATTGCAAGAAAACGCCACCATCCTGTGTGTCATCTGGGCAAGTAGTGGAAGGCTGTGCTCATTCTGCTGTGATTACTTGCCCCAGATATTTTCACCATCTGGGGTCAAAAAATCCCAGGAGACCTCAGGTGTTAAGGAAATTATTATAATGTGTAATATTACATTAAATTAATTACATATATTATAGTGTAACTACAATAACACACTCCTTTAGAGGACTCTTCCATACAGCACAAACAGCACGTAAACTAGACTTACCTTATTTTAATAGATACTGAGAACCTAGGATTGTCGATCTGATTCCGTACATGTCTCACCATATCTCGAACTAGTTCTGGTTTATTAATTAAGCAAGCACCATAACCTTCTGCCATTGCCCATCTTTAAAAGAAAAAGAACACTTGTATTCTACGTTTGGAAAAATGCAGATCAATTTCAGTAAAATACACTGGTTTCTTTCCTTAAAATCATAGATTCATAGAATGGTAAGGATGGAAGGGACCTCAAGGATCATCTAGTTCCACCCCCCTGCCATAGGCAGGGACACCTCCCACTAGTACAGCTCACTCAAGGCCTCCTCCAACCTGGCCTTGAACACCTCCAGGGAGGGAGCAGCCACAAACCTCCCTGGGCGACCTCTTCCAGTGTCTCACCCCCCTCACTGTAAAGAACTTCCTCCTAACATCCAGCCTAAATCTCCCCTCTGCCAGTTTAAACTCATTGCCCCTTGTCCTGTCATTACAAGACCTTGTCAATAGTCCCTCCCCAGCCTTCCTGTAGGCCCCCTTCAGATACTGGAAGGCTACTATAAAGTCTCCTGGAAGCCTTCTCTTCTCCAGGCTGCAGAGCCCCAACTCTTGTAGCCTGTCCTCGTAGGAGAGCTGCTCCAGCCCTCTGAGCATCTTTGTGGCCCTCCTCTGGACCTGCAACAACTTCCTTAATGTGTGGTTGAGAACACAGATATAGTGGTGGGTGTAGAGATCCATGATTCCTTTGCAGTTTGACACCAGCTTTTAGATCCTGGTTCACTTTCCGATGTGCTGTTAGAACTTTGAACAAGTTACTGATCTCTTTCAGTTCACGAATGGACTCAAAAAGAAGATAAATTAACATTTAATCGACAACGGCTTAGCTAATATAAAATCAGTAGTTTTATGTTTCCCCTTCTGTTATGTTGTGAATTTCTTTTAAACAGAAAATTACTTTGAACTGAAAAGGAATATTTGAAGTGCAAGTATGGATATGATTTCAATAACACTCTGTCTTCCCTCAACTGCAAAACACTTTATTTTGATAATAACCTTTGCTTCCACTTAACAGCAGCAGGGTTTTTCATAAATAATTTTTCTTATAAAGGCAGATTAATTGCACAAAGTTTTATTATTTTGGAAGCAGTGTGCATAAGAAAAAAGATTCAAATGTAAGCATAGATTTTTGACCTAAATGAATTGAAGAGTTTGGCATACTTAACTGTTTAGAAAAAACCCACACGCTTCCATTCCAAAGTCTCAGATCTCTCCAGAAAAGCTTTCTCAAAATACTGTAATTTTAAGTCAAGACAACATCATTTGAATAGACAAATGAAGTATTTGCACCATAACATTATCTTTTGCTTTCCTACATTTATTTTTGAGGTCTTCACTTAGAAAAAGACTGTCTGACAAGCATGTAATAAATGGCTCTCAATTGAACTAACTGGCAAGAATCTTCACTTGTGCATATGTGCTGTTTCACCATGAATAAAATCTTTGTCAGTTTAAGTGAGAAGCAGATCACTAATTCACTGTACTTATAAACCTAGTAAATGATGGAAATAATTATTTGCAGCACTTCCTGAATAATATAATCTGTATAATTGTATTTTAGAGACTATTCTTCACTTGGAAAAGTCTGAGGCATCAGAGACTTGCCTTGTTATTTTGGGAATTGCCACATAATTTCTCTCCAAATCATGTATAGAAAGCTCTTGTTGGTAATGCATATTAAAACATCTGTTGAGAAGGGATGGACACTTCATTTCTGAGCCAGCACTTAGTATTTCAGAAGTCAATTAAGGCAAGTTGGCAAATACATCTGTTTTTTCCAGTCTTACCATGGTGACAGGAATCTCAGAACATTCAGAACAGCATCTTGCCACACAGACATTTCTGACAGGTTAAAAAGCTGTTTTTCTCTCAAAGACTATTTTTAAGCTAAGACAGAAATTACTACGAAAATGAAGACCACCCTCATTTATTCAAATTATTTCATCATTATTTCACCACTTTTTGTGCAAACTTTACCTCTGAGGACAGCCACAGTTTATGTCTATTCCATCTGCAAAGGGACAGACGATGCGGGCGGCATCACACAAAACCTGTGCTTCTTTAGCAGCAAACTGAACAATCAGTGGATGATCACCTACTCCAGGGAAAAGATATTTGGAGATGTAAGAAAGTCCAGAAATATAAAATTAATAAATTCTAAATTTTGAATGCTTTCCAAATATTGAACATGTCTGGTCATAGTCCTGGGCAACTGGCTCTAGATGACTCTGAAAAGTGAGGCTGGTTAATGTGACCGTGAGAGGTCATTCCAAATGTAGTGATTTTGTGATTCTGTGAACCTCAGATCACAAATAATAGTAGCTGACCAGCAGTTACTAAATTCAGACATGCATGTGTCTTAGGTAGTTTCTGGCTCAACATACATTTGTTTCTGACGGTATTGGTCAGATGTATTGTTTTTCAAAAAGATGATATGAAGCTAACTATTCTCTGTTTTTCATCAGCCTCCGTACTTCCTCTCCTAGTCTGTCCCTTTCTGTCTACACACTGCCCCTTTGTTTTGTTAACACAGCTGTTTGTCTTGCCAGGTAGGAAACCAGGTTATGGAACCAACCCTTCAGAAAGGAGATAAAACAACCCACAAACTTTGCCTTTCTATATCCCAACCCATCTTTTACCTCTTCTGTGCTAACATGGCTGTTTTTTATCCACAATTCAATACAAAGAGTTGGAATGAGAACACACAGGCAGAGGCATCTTTAGCAGCTTTGTCTCAAGTGGAAACTAAGGTGCCAGTGCTCCTCAATTTGGGTTTGCTGAACTACTTGTGATTTACTAAGCCCCTGCAGAGAGCCAGATGGTCATTTAGAACATGCTCTCCTCTCTTTCATAGTTACTGCATTACATTAAAGACATCTAAAAATATCTCAGTCTTAGCACTCTCCATATAAACAGTTGCTGCAGTTAAGTATCTGATCACTGATGGAAAGAGATAATCCAACAAATGCACAGAGTGCACTTATGGTACTAAAACCACAGGAAGTGCTGCTGAAAATTTTTCTGTTTTAGTGGAAAATAAGTAGCTCTTGAAGTAGTGAAGCTAAAGTCAGAGAGGGAAGTAGCACCCTTTCAATCAAGTTGAGACACTTAGAGAAATTACCTAAAAATCCAGCAAGCAGAAAACCAATCCCTTGTATGTTTTCAAAACTGTGTCCACTTAAGACAGTGCTCCAGCTGAAATTTTATATTACTGCAGCTAAGACTTAGGAATAATGCCCCATTCATAATTTTTCTTTGAGCATAAAGTAATAAAAATACTGAGTCTAGCCATATTATTTTTTTTTTTTAGCAGCAGCCACAAAGGACATCTACTTCTATTTTAGAAATACACAAAAAAGAAACATCATTGCCAAAGAAAAGGAAAACTGCAACTGTAGGCTCCAAACCTGCTCTGCTAATTAGAAGACAAAGTCTTTGAACAGGCAGGAAGTTAAAATTAAAACCACAGTAACATTTCACAACCTGTGGTGGAGCTACTTGTTGCAAAGCATAAATGCTAATAATGTAAATCTTGCCAAAGCTGTCTGCAGCTGAATGTTTTAGAGACCTAAAAAAACTGAGGCCAGAATTAAAGAGGTGAATAGGGAGAATGCATTGTTTACAACACTAGAACACTACATTTTTTACCCCTTGTTATCTGGCAGCAAAGTTACAGCAGAAAAGAGAAATCTGTCCTTCCCCATCCCTGCAATCCCCAGAATATCCTACATATCTGACTTGTAAAACTTCAAATACATTTATGAAACCACCAGTTCAGTGGTCTGAATAGACCACATCATCACACATCATAGATCCTACATGCTGGTTACATCAGCAATGCTCTCTCCATTATTCACTTGCAGCCTGTATATTCTGTGTTACTGCTCTTCCACTGCAGCCACTTCATGCCAGCAGACCTGCATCATTGTTTTCATGTCTTCCCACAGATTTCATCCCACTTTTCTCTTTCACTTTACAGTCAGGACTCTCTACTACTCCTTATACTCCTTTTTGTATGTGTTCTGGTTATGTTTCTGTACCAGGCCTGAAGCGGTGCTTTTCCCCATCAACCTTAGATATGGTTCAACTCCTTGCCTTCTTGTTCCTTTTAATCACCCTCTAATTATCTCAGACTCCAGTGACAGCTCATTCCACTTTTCACTCCAGCCAATTTGACACCCTGCTTCTTTTATCAATCCCTGATTCCACTCTATCCATGTCTGGTCTATTATTTTTTCTCACCTTTAGCAGCCCTCTTATTTTTGTTAGGCACTAGAAAACTTTTCTGGACAGTAATTTAAGTCTTCTCTCTGAAATGCATAAGATCAGGAATTTCTGGGGAAAGTATGTTGTCATCTCATACTAGGTCTGGTGGGGATAGAGTTAATTGTAAAAATTACTTAAAGTTTATTTATTGTAGTCTGCATGGTGCTGTGTTTTGGATTTTATGACAGAAAGTGTGTTGATAATGCACTAATGTTTTGTCTATTGCTGCACAGCACTTGTACAGTGTTGAAACATTTTCTTTTTCTCATTTTGCCTTTCCCTCTCCCCGCACATAAGTAGGGGTGAGCAAGAAGTTGGGAGTGGACACAACTGGGACAGCTGACCCAAATTAGCCCAGGGAATATTCTGCACCATAGAACATCAAGTTTAGCAATAAAACTAGAGTAGTAGAGGAAGAATGGGCTGGGATGTGGAAATTGTGCTCCAGGATAGCTGCTGCTTGGAGACTGGCTGGGCATTGGTCTAATGTCAGCTGGAAAGCAACTGCCTTTGCATCCCTTTTTTCCTTCCTTCTTTCCTTTGCTAATTAAGCTGTCTTTATACTGACCCATGAGTTTTTCTTGCTTTTGTGTTTCCTGTTCTCCCCCCACTTCTGCTGGGTGGAGAGATGAATGACTGAGCAGCTATGTGGGTGCATAGGCACTAGCCTGCTGTGTGTGGTCAGCTCAGTACACATACATCACTTTGAAGACCTTGATTTCAGATGGAGACAAGGTTTTCCATTAATTTGATGCACTATTACTGGAATGTGCTTAGTCTTACCTAAAATATTTTTACAGTTATACGATCAATCAGATATGGTATGCCAAAATTGTTAACAGGTATTAATTGTGTGACAGACTTCATTCAGCTAGCCAATTTGGTTTGCTACCACATAAAACATTCTGACAAGGCAACTGCTTTTTTAAAAAAAAAAAAATACCTTTGTTTGTTGTGAATTCGCTGTCTCTAGCTTTTGCGGATCTCACAAAGTCAGCTGCCACTATCATAGGCGTGTAACACAAATCACAACTGTATTTCCTAACCAAGGTTCTGAAAGCCAACCTGCAGACACATGAAAATTAACAGATAAATTGTAAAGACGTTTTTCCAATCAGCTATTCTCAGATACTGTTCTGACCTGCAGAACGGTGGGGATAAGAGAAATAAATATAAGACATGTTTTTTATTTTACAAAGGAGAAAAGAGCAATGGTGTCTATTTTTACAACCTTCTTTTTTTGGTGAGAAAGTAAAGCGAAAACATAGTTGATGTGACACTTACTTTGAATAGCGGACCATAGGGGCAGAGATTTTTACAACTTGCCCAGAATGAAACAAATCCATGGCATCTTTTATTTGGCATTGTTTAGTTTCTACGATGTCACCAGTCATGTATAATTACTAAGTCTTTTAGCATCTAGAAAAAGAGTGTTTTTTTGCACTTTAGTAATTCACATATTTCTCATAAGCTACACAGCAACACACTAGACCTTAAGCTGAATTTGCCTTTTGGTAATGCACCCTGCAGTAAGTCCCTCACTTACGCAGTGTCAGAACAAGCCTTTTACCACCGCCACCTAATGTACATCGGCCCTGCGCCGGGCGCCCCGTTGTTATTTGCGCGACTTTCCCCGTGCCACTCTCCTCTCCTCCCTTCCCCCTGGTTGTGCTTTCATTCCAGTACGGATCGTTCAGGCCAGAGGAGGAATCTCCAGCGTAGCTCCACTGCGTAGGGCCGACTGCGAGGCCGAACCAGGACTTCCCAGCGGTCTACGCACAGGCCTCACGGAGAAAGTCTTCCTCATGTGCGGTGAGAACAGCCTCTGCTTCGGCCCAGGCACACTGTCTGCCGTTCTCCCGCTACAGGCCCCTAAACCCCCTCACAAAGGGATCTGCGGCCCCATCACCCGGACTGAGCCCATCCCTCGCGCGCGGGTCCCTGCCGCGTGTCGCCACCCCTCGCCGTGAGGCCCGCCCCGCGCTCACCACGCGCGTGACCGCCTTGCTGCCGCTGCCGCCGCCTGCCCGTCGCGCTCATTCTGCATCATCGCTGCGCGCAGCCGCCCAGGAGTGACGCGGGGGCTCCCGGCACCTGCCAGCATGGAGGAGGCGGGGGAAGGCGGCCGCACGGCCCCGGCCCCGGCTCTCGCCGAGCTGTTGGCGGATGGTGAGGCGCGGCCATTGGCGGTGGCTGGGGCTGAGGAGCGCACTGCTGGCTTGGCGCCGGGGGTGAGGGGCAGCGTCTGGCTGTACCTCTGCCGGCGGAATCGTGCCGGCGATCCCGTTCGCGGGCCACCCGGGGAAAACGAAGAGTCTTTTGCTAGGGCGGGGCTGTGTTCTAGGGCTCTGGGCTGGGACGGGGAAGAGGCGTCGGTGCTTTGAGACGAGACGGGGAGGGCCGTGAACCCTCGTGCTGTCAAGTGACAGAAAGTTTGGGCGGCCGAGAACGGCCGTCGGTGCGGAGTGCTGCCGCACCTCAGTATGTCCGTTCTCGGGGGGCAGAGGGGGGCCTCTTGGCGCCCTCTTGCGCGGTCTCGTGTTCACCTGTGGTCGTTTGCTCCTTAAAAGAGGGGAAAAAAAGGACTCAGGGAGACGAAGGTGCTTGCTATCATTAGTACACGCCCTGTGGTCTCGCTTGTTCCAAAACCATCATTCCAGTATCATTAATGTAGTAGTTTATAAACCAATACGAATTGTGTGCAATTATAAGTCGGTATAAGGGTCTGATGTGGTCCCATGAGGTTGTGTTTCGTCCCACTTTGATCGTTAGCAGCTTGAATGTGACTGATGGATGTTTGAGTACAACCTCAACAGCCTCACTCGGTTACTTTGTAAAATTTTAAAAAGAGAATAGAAATACTTTTTAAAGTGTTGTACTCAAGAAAGGGCTGTGGGGAGTAAAAGATCTTGCGTATTTTTCACCATTTGCACATTTACCCTACCCCACTTCCCCCTCTCCCCTGAAGTCATCAGCTCTGAACTTGTTTCTCTTGATTCTGGTCTCAAATTGGGCTTATATTATGTGATACAGATAACATATGCTGTTGCATTTGGAGGAACCAAAGATCAGAGGACTGTTTAACTCAGTAAACATTATTTATCTGTTCTGAAGCATAAAAATGAAATCTGAATCTTTTTCAGAATGTTATTCTGATTTCTTCAGAGAAGACTTTGATGTGAAAGCTTACACTTCCCAGTCTATCCATCAGGCTGTGATAGCTGAGCAACTAGCAAAACTTGCCCAAGGTATTAGTCAGTTGGATAAAGAGCTTCATTTACAAGTAAGTTTATAGCATACCAGTTATTGTGGAGTGGTTCATAGAAACCAGTCAGAATATAAGTAATGTTGTTTCTGAGACTGTCCAGTGTATTCTGAAAGCAGCAGCTAAAGGCACAACTTGCAGCAAAACTTGTAGTGAGTCTGATACTTAGACCCACTGTTAATAGTCCTACCAAGAGCCACACGCTGCTTTGTTTTCAGCTTTTGCTACCTGTGTACATTGAGATTCCACTCTTCCTCATAAGGATGTTCATTGACTCTCTCCAAATGTTCATGTGGGTTATCAGAAATGCTGGCCTGTGACAGCCGTGGGAAAATAGGGAGTGATTTGACTTACATCCTTTCATCCTCTTCTGGAGTGTAGCCTAGACTCTAAGGGTTACCTTTAGTTGGGCAAATATAACATGTGTTAACGTGCCTTACACCTTCAGAAAGACTTTTGAGTTTGAATAATACAAAGCTTTTCGGCAAAACCTATGTAGGCTCCACAGGTCCACAGTGGACCTTGCAGTGAGAACATCTTCTAAGTTTGTGTGCAATTTCAAAACCTGCTTCCTCCTACCACCTGCCCCATTTAGTAAATTGTTTGGGAACTTGTTTCTAAATACCATAAGTAGAAAAGCAAATACTAAAATGTAAATGTACTTTATTACTGTGCAGTTAATAAACTTACACTTAGAATTACATAAAATGTACTGAAATGTGGTTACTCTGCTGGCTTTAATTAGGATGTCAGTTATGCTGCCATTACCAACCCTCTTCTTATTCAGAGCTTGCTGCTTTTATGAATGAAAATGTGTTCTGAAAACTCTAATTTTGAAGGGGTGACTGCTTTTTCCTGTGTCTGCCTAATGTGGGAATGATGATACTAATGCCTAGTGTAGGAATGATGACTATATGTTAATACTCCTTTAAGGCACACATCCCCATTTTTCTATATTGATTATCCTGTTCTTTTTAAGGTCATTGCAAGGCATGAAGACCTATTGGCCCAAGCAACTGGAATTGAATCTCTGGAAGGTAAATACCCTTATGTTTTTCTTGCTGCTTTTACATGGAAGAAGCACTTTTTTTATCTGTGCAGGCAGTGTAGTTCACTGCTGTAAGGAAAATGATCTGTCACTAGAGGTTCGCGTTCATAGTGGAGACAGAGGAGTCCTGTAAAATTTTATTCAAATAAAGGGAGAGTCCACTGGGCAGACTCCCCGTGGGGTGTCTCAAGTTGCTAGAAGGCACAGTTTCCCTGCTATCCTATATTTCTGGATGCAGATATCCCTCTTCCTTTCCCCACTGACTGAGGTACTCAGAATGTACAGACTTTCCAGTCCACCTACTACATGCTCTCCCCTTACATGTATACCTGTCTGCATCATATATCATATGTTCATTTAATTTCAGTTCTCCGCTTCTCTGGGCAGAGAAGTTAATATTCAGTAGCCTATTAAGTTTGTGCTGTCCTAAGAGTTCAAAAGTTCAGGCCGTATTCAGTTTCTGCTATCTTTGGAGGACACCCTGCAAATTTATAAGACGACCCCTGGCGAGACACTATCAGAGACTCTGTTATTTGCATGTAACAAGAGATAAGTTGAATTGCTGAGATTCCTAATCTGTTCCTTTCTTTATCTCAAGTTATTTATCAGCATCTTCATTTGTAAAGACACCTTCCACATCAGTCCTATCACTGCCAACTTTGGTTCCCAGTGTTAAGGCTACAGATCTTGGTTTTGTGTGGCTTTTTTTTTTTGTGTCAGTAGATGGAGCTCCAGGGAGAAGATTTTGCTGATACTTCTCTGGCATAACTATTTCATAGGAAAACATGTTTTGATAATCACTTCTGTGCAACTTTAGCAATCATACATTTTTGACCTTTTAATATATTTTTCTAAAGAAGTGTAGTTTCGTTGGAACTTTAGCTGATCATTTGTTGCCCTAAGAACAAAATTTGTGCATTTCACATATGTGTCTGTTGCATAATTTGTAAATTTTAACTGAATTTGCTTTAACACGTAATCTTAACTGCATTGAGGTATTTTTTTTAACTAGGAAGAGGCTACTGAATTAAATACATATCTTTATGTTACTCCACTGCTTGGCATCTGGATTTTAACATAAACTACTGACTTCTAAAGGCTTTATTTAGGAACTACTGAATCAGTGTAGAAAAATGGTTGCAGTATATTGTGCAGTGGCTGGGGCTCATTACATCTACCATTCTACTCTCTGTCACTTGCTGGGAACTTCCTGTGGTTTTGATTTTTTAATTTTTTTTTTTTTTACAGAAAGATATTTATGCTAATCCACATATATTGTGGGATACAAGAATGTCTCCTTTTCCCCCTTCCATTTTTTAGCTTGCTAAATAACCAGAAAGTTTCTGGTTACTGACAGTTAAACTACCTCCTTAGTCTTTGGAACTTGTTTGAGACAGTATTTGACTGCTGTCATTTGACATATGAAAATAAAGAAATGCCTACTTGATCTAGCAATGGTAGCTTACAAATAGCTTTTAAAACATTTGGAAAATTAAGTGTAGGAAGGCTGGAATCTGTGTTCATCCTCCAATTAAAAAGAAGGTAAGAATCAGTAGTGAATATCGTGTTTAGTACATACTGCCCAGTCAAGATGAAGAGCAATTAGTGCTCAGTGGATGTGATGGTTTGGGAGTTACCTGCCCCCACTCCACCCCTTGTAAAATCACCCAGACTAGACTCAGCCAGCTGGAAGTCAAGGACTGAAGCTCTATTTACAGCTTAGCACAATATACAAGCAGATACATACACTATATACATGAATATTTACAGAAATATACCATTTAAAGGTAATGCAGAAATACAACACCCTTCCCAGAAATCAGAGTCCCCAGGAGGGGCTCCCATCCACCCTTCCACCTTCTTTCCACCCCTACACCTTACCCTAGGGCCTGGTTTACGTGCAAGGTAAGTTTGGAGAATTGGCCAGGGAGGTTAGAAGCGGACTGGTTAGGTTAGCAGAGAGGCCAGAAGACAAAAACCTGCAGCTAGAGAGACCAAGACTCTCTGTGTGTCTTGTCTATATTTGTGTCCTTGTTCTTACACGTCTCAGCAAGCCTATGAGTGAAGCAGACATCACCATTGTTTTCTTTTTCCATTAAAATATTCCAGTTAGCCTCAAACCAGCACACTGCAACAGTAATTTCTAAAATCATGGTTGTTTCTGAAGGCATTCCTTCCTAAATTTGCTCCAAAGAAAGAATGAAATACCTCAAAACAGCTGTTCAGTTAGGAAACATTTCTGTGATGTAGACATGGTAACTAACGCATGTTTTACAGATAATAATCCTAAGTAAAAATAAAATCTTAATTCACCTGAAATTTGTTGAAATGTCTCAGTTTACTTAGGGCTACACTCTGTAAGAGGCTTTTTGCTTTTGTGTAAGGGAAGGCGAAGCCTGCAGAAGTTTTAATTCTGAAAAGTATTTGATACGCGAAACATCATTAGCAATTTGGAGTCTGCAGCTGCCAGAAAAATCACAAGTCTGTGCACAAAAAGATAATGTTTTAAGTTTTCCAAAACTTCCTTATCTCTGCCCTGCTTCTGTTACATGTGATATGGTCGTTGTAGAAGCAGCATTGAGTCAAGATTCATAGGAAAAGATGGAGATCAATAAAAATACTAATTATGAAGTTAGAGATGCATAGCTCTTGGTACGTTCACGTGTCAATGAAGATTATGGAATCATAGAATGGTGAGATTGGAAGGGACCTCAACGATCATCTAGTTCCAGCCCACTGCCATAGGCAGGGACACCTCCCACTAGCACAGCTCACTCAAGGCCTCCTCCAACCTGACCTTGAACACCTCCAGGGAGGGAGTAGCCACAACCTCCCTGGGCAACCTGTGCCAGTGTCTCACCACCCTCACTGCAAACAAGTTCCTCCTAACATCCAGTCTAAATCTCCCCTCTGCCACTTTAAACCCACTGCCCCTTGTCCTATCATTACAAGACCTTGTCAGTAGTCCTTCCCTAGCCTTCCTGTAGGCCCCCTTCAGATACTGGAAGGCTACTCCAGGGTCTCCTCGAAGCCTTCTCTTCTCCCAGCTGCAGAGCCCCAACTCTCTCTGTCTGTCCTCATAGCAGAGCTGCTGCAGCCCTCTGATCATCTTTGTGGCCCTCTGGACCTGCTCCAACAGTTCCATGTCCTTCCTGTGCTGGAGGCTCCAGAACTGTACACAGGACTCCAGATGGGGTCTGACGAGAGCAGAGTAACTAGTTCATAGCATTCACAATCATTTGGATGTATGAAAGTGAATATCATTAAATGTTTCAAATTGATACATCCAGCTTGTAGAGTTTTTTCCATTTTAAGTTTGTGTGCTGCTTTAATGGTGCAGTTATCTAGTATACATACTCCTTTCTGTCTATAGGTAGCTCAGTAGGTGTCTCAAACTGTTAGCTCAAGGTAGGCTAAATAGCATCATATCTATGATGCAGATAAGTAGGGTTTTCATCTCTTATGCAGCAGAATAGAGATGGTAGGTTACCTTTTCACCCATCCTAATTCTACTTTCTGTCAAGAGAACTGCTGTTTGCTTTGTAGCAATGTCACAGTTCTAGATGCAGCAGTGTGATGCTACTGGCCCTCCTCATTATTGCAATGTAGAGTAGAAAATTCATCCTGTGTCTTTCAACTGTATATGACATCTTCATCCTCTGATGCCTGAGAATTTCTTGCCTACCACTCCTTGTTAAAATGTCAGAAAACTCCTGAGTCTGTCACTAAGTCAAATTCTGCAATGTAAAGAAAATGAGAGTTTGCATATTTATATGAGATACTTGAGATGAAGTCCCAATACAGGACAAAATGAATAAAACTACCGTCAATAGTTTTGTTTATCTTCCATCTTACTGTATCATATTGCATTTTTATCCAATATGATGATGGCATGCTTGTAAACAGGGCTTTGCAAAAATATAATATGCTTGAGAATGCTAAGAATAACTGGAACATAAATAATTTCCTAGGCCTGGGTTTTGTGTAACTTAATTAAATTCTCAGCAGGCTGATTCCATACTGCAAAAATGACTGCTACCCTTGACTACTTTGTCTGCAATTTAGCAAAAAGAGCACAAGAATGTTTGCATTTCCTTTGTGCTGCTTTGCCAAACTAATCTGGAGCAAACATGATTAGGGTAGTTTGCTCTGTTTGTGATCTAAATTAGATGACCTCACATTGACATTGATACTTTACTTGCTGCTAAAGAAGCTTGTGCACAAGAAGAAAATCTTTACTAGAATTGGTTATCTTCTCAGTCCTCTTTGTTGGTTTCTCTGAATTGCCTAGTCACTATGTTGAATAAAGAGTGTCACATTTTTGTGTATCATGTTCAGGCGTTTGTGGAAGGTTGTACATGCTTTGAAAAGCAGTCCTGAACATTGTTCCCTTAGAAAGCAGCATGCTGTAAATATTTGAAACTTAACATATGAGGGATTTCAGAGTGATATTTCTTCTGCTGACTTGTGTCCCCTACCAAAAAAAAATCTCTTAACATCCAGTAAGAGGGGTTATTATTACCTCAGTTTATTTAAGTATGCTATACTTTATTATTTTCTCTGAGTGCTTTGTTGTGGGAAACTTGATTTTTTTTTTTTTTAATTGGAAAGTAGTTTGCAGTAGTTACAATGATTTGAAGAACAGCTATTTCTATAATTAACAAGTGTTCCATGTAAAAATCTGCTTTATTTTACAGGTGTCCTCCAAATGATGCAGACCAGAATCGGTGCTCTTCAAAGTACTGTTGATAGGTATACCATTCATTATATGATTAGAAAGTATAAATTCTTAGCTGCTCTGTCATTTTATTTATTAATACAGTTATAAATAATTTTCTCTTCTTATTTCTAGAATTAGAGTCAAAATTGTTGACCCCTACAACAAAATAGTGTCTCGCACCGCTCAGCTAGCAAAGCTTCAAGTAAGTATTAAAGATGCATTAAAGAACCCACTTCTGAGTGTGCATTATTTCCCAGTCAGACATGATTTGATTTTCATTCTTCAATACCCTGTAGTTTATTTTCAGTATTTCTCAATGAAAATCAATATTTGGATGTCCATTCAGGAGCTGCTGAGAAGTGCTTGGTATTGCAAAGTAGGACACTGACTTTCGCACTAGCCAAGTGAGATTTTGTGGAGATTGAGGGAAGAGGGAAGGGTTATCTGTGTAGGGATTAATTAAATTCTTATTACTGTTTGTGTAATTTTGTAATCATTGTGTAGAAGATGCTTTTCTCCTCTAATACATGCTTGGCTACACTTTAGTAAGAAGTGTGGGAATTACTTCTTTCCAAATAGTCAAGATGCAACTTACAGAGCCAATTGTGGTTCTCGAGTTTTTTAAGTGTAGTTGTCCCTGTCTTTTGAATGCTAGTGGAGTCTGCAAGAGAAACTAGGTCTCTGAGCTTACTACAAAAATGGTGAGATAAGTGTCAGATACTCCTGTTTTTAATTTCATAGTTGTTGAAAACTACTCCATAGATGTTCAGAAGTCACACAGCTGCATTCTGTTCAGTTTATGGCATGAAAAGCAGCACAACTACAGATCGACACGTGCTTAGTGAGTTAGCAGTTGAACTATCTGTCTTCACAAGTTTGCCTTAGCTTTGTGAAACTGGGAACACATTTTTTAGTAGCTTAAATTTGAGTCAAGTAGGTTCCTGTCTATGGGTGACTGCTGTTGCACAGTAAAGTAGATGAAGACGCAAACTATCAGTCTCTAGTCTGGAGTCTGGTGGAGTGGCTGTGTTAGGCTCATGTCTGAACTCCTGTGATTTTCTACATTACTTTCAGTAGCAGCAAAGTCCAGCAGGAAACTGTCAGTTATTCACTACTGGAATGGGCTGCCCAGGGAGGTGGTGGAGTCACTGCCCTGGAGGTATTCAAGGCAGGTTTGGATGTGGCACTTGGTGCCATGGTCTAGTCTTGAGGTCTGTGGTAACAGGTTGGACTTGATGATCTTTGAGGTCTCTTCCAACCTTGGTGATACTGTGAAACTTTTACCACTGTCCGACTACTTTATCCAGCTGCCTCTCCTGTTACTTCAAACTCCATCTGTTACTGTTTTTGACTCTGGGCAAAACTTCCATGTCTTCCATGTATCAGGTTAGGTTAAATTATTTATATTCAGCTGTGGAAAGGGTTGCAGAGACTTGAGGCTAAAGACAGAGATTGTTCCTGCCCTGCCCTTACACAAACTGCAGAAAGACATCTGAGAAGAATGAGATCCTCAACTAAGGAAATGTTTCTTGGATGCTCTTTGCTGTAGCAGGGTTACATGGATTTTCCTGTGGTGTGAAAGTAGCATCTATCCAGAGCCAGCATTACACAACCTGTGCCAAGGAATAGTAGTATCTGGCTTCTCTTGACTGCAGGTTAGAAAAAACAGGTACAGGGTAAGGCATCTGAATCCATGTAATTTACCTTACTGTATTCTGGCTTCTGAGCCCTGTGTTGACAGATACATAGTGAGTGCTTTGTGTTGCCCTAGAGTGCTGGGAGGAATTGTGAATCAGGACACCTGAATTATGACATGAAGCTGGATTTAGGGAGAGTGCAGTCAATAGGCCTTTGACATCTCAACTCTCCCAAGATGCACTGCTATGATGATTCTATACCTGGCTACCTTGTTTAGAGAGGAAGGGCATCACCTCAGCAAACAGTTCTCTTCCTGGCAGTGACAGGGTTTATGACATGACGTTGCCCCCACATGCTGGACTGGCAGCATGGGACACTTTCAAACTTGCCAATTCAGTTGATGTACATGAATAGAGTAAGTAGAAAAAGGAAGATGACTGATCAAACAGGTTGCCTTGTGTAAAATCTGTAGGGATGCTTTGCTGAATTGTGTGGTGTTTAAGGGCCTCTTGTACTCATGGTGGTGTTACTTTAATGCTTCTCCACTGATTGCTGTGGGGACTGCTTGTAAACTGAAGGGGTGTTTGGATTGTATATAGCTGTATTTTATTATTTGTTGTTGATACAGTCTAGCTTTTTCATAAACATAACCCTGGAAATTCATTGTCAAACTTCAAATCTAACTGTGAATTCTAAATGTCTGCTGTGTGCTTGTGTAAATTAGGTCTTGCTCTGCTCTTAGAGCTTTGTGGCATCCCCACGGAGTGAGCAGATCTATGAAGCTTACTTCCTACTTTAAATCATACTATGCTCTTCTGATTCTTTCCATAGCAGATGACCAGTAAATGGAAATAGTTAACAACTGAAATATGTAGACAGGTCTATTTAACCAAGGGTTTGTCTGTGACCTCTTAATTTCAGCTATCTTAGTGTTTAACAATCTTTATAATGACCAAAATTTAAAAACCTTTGAAAAATATTAATTCCATAGTTAAAGTTATTCTGTCTTTAAAATATTTACTAGTAGCAGAATTCATCCTGGTGCTACCATAACAAAGTAGTAAATGTAGTCTGAAGTTTGTGGATTGTCTCACGTTCAGGCTTCTGTTATATGTGCATCCAATTACAATATGATCTGGCAGATACATGCAATTTTTTTGTATGAGGTATGCACTGGCACAATTTCAAGTGGTCCTCTCTTCATAATTGTCTTCTTTCAATAATTTAAAAAAACTAACTTGAGATTAAGAGGCTTTTTGATCGAAATGTAGTAATGATGTCTGCTTTAAATTTCCAGACATAACAAACATGCATTCTCCAAAAAAAAAAACCCCAAACAACCCAGGTTTTATTTTAATTTTACTAGCACCGTTGGGACTAAATCAGACCACTGACCATTTTCCAAATTGCTTTTTACTGGAATTCATTCCTTCTTGGATGAAAGCATCTCCTTTAGAGAAGCATAGTGTATCAGCTCAGGATGTGAATGTTTCCTGAATTCAGACTTCTGTTATGCAAGTGGTAAGTTAGAGGATGTAGCATCTATGAACAGCACAATTAGATTTTTTTTTTTTAATTTCTGTTCCAGAGTTCTCATATTGCATTCTTTTACACTGTTGAGTTGAACTAACATAAACAGAAATACTTAGGTGAAACAGAATCTTTGTCAAGGGTGCAGTGCAGTAGCAATCACTTAGAATCATAAAATGGTAAGGATGGAAGAGACCTCAAGGATCATCTAGTTCCAACCCCCTGCCATAGGCAGGGACACCTCCCNTGGCCTCCTCTGGACCCACTCCAACAGTTCCATGTCCTTCCTGTGCTGGGGGCTCCAGAACTGCACACAGGACTCCAGATGGGGTCTGAGAAGAGCAGAGTAAAGGGACAGAATCTCCTTCCTTGCCTTGTTGCTCACACTGCTCTTGCTGCAGCCCAGGACTTGGTTGCTGTCTGGGCTGCAGGCGCACACTGCAGAGTTAAGAAGTTAAGTTAGAAGTTAAGGGGGCATATTCAGTGCCTTGGGATTTTAGTCCTCCCTGTAATTCACAGGGCTGGAAGTTATGCATTTTTTTTTTTGCTTTTGTACCTAAATGTAACTTTTTCCCATTTCTCATTCAGTTTGATGGTCTTTTTCATGGGATAGGAGATAATGAGCAATCATTCAATTAAAAAAAGAAATAATCTTTTGGCATGTAAAGTAAAAGACAATCAGAAGATAACCAAAGTTGAATCCCTAGGGAAAAAATAGCTAGAGGTGCACAATTGGATTACAGAATAATTAAAATTGAAAACAAAGTAGTAATACTGTGCCCTCTTATGTGGTGAAGTACAGTACACTATATAAAAAGCTACTTTTGATTAATCTGCCAGAAATGTAGTTCACAGATATGAAAGTGATATGTGGCTCAAGATTTTTCTAATTATGGAAATGAATTAATAAAACCTAATGTGTTAATCTCTGAAAGTAGGATAAGCCCCACTTGGTTCTCACTAATGGTAATAGAAATCAAGTGATTAAATTATCTTAGATTGCTTGGGAAACTTGTACTCCAGACTACGTGATAGAGAGCCAAAAACAGTGAGAGTAGTTGTGCTTTTGGTGCTTTGCCTCGGTAGTGCTTTTTTCTGTTCTTTCCTTTTTGTTCTGTCTAAATGTTTAATAAAATTAAACTGTACATATTTGGTGTTTGGTTTGGTTTGCGGTGGCATAGGGGATAAACAGACAACTTGGGCAATCCAGTGAGTATTGGTTGAAATGACTCATTTGTATATGTTTTCATATCTGCACTTGGACATTAGTTTTCAGGATGTTAACTTGAGTTTAAAAAAAGGGTTCAAATTCTGCAGATATGAAATATTTTTAAAAGTAGTTTTGATTTAATTTTGCTATCTGTTGGGTAAATACTCAGGAGGCATTGCCTTCAGTACCAGCAAAAATATTTCAGAACACCTATATTTTACTTGTTTTGAATTTCTCATTTACATGTCTTTGTTAATCTGATGGTGGTTGTTGGACTGTACCTATGACTGTACTGAAATCCATGTACATTTTTT